>PVIY010046140.1:0-18651 GCA_004026745.1 Myrmecophaga tridactyla | reverse complement strand
TTGTCTGCCTGCGGGTCCCACCAGCAAAAGATGTCGTGACTCCTTTAACTTTGGAAGGCTCTCCCTGCTGGGGGCGTGGTCGAGACAGAGGAGAGGTTGTAGGCTGGTTTTAATGGCTTCAATTTGCCAAGCCCTGGGGTCTGAGTTCCTTGAGAGAGGGATTCCACCTAAGTTGGGCTTCACCCCTCCCCTGGGGAAGTCTCAGGTGGGAGACAGCCCTGAAAGCAGTCTGTTTCTGCCTATGCATGGGGCAGTTGCAGCCCGAGAAGTCCTGCCGCTGAATCCAGAGGCTGCCAAGTCTCCGTAGAAACAGCCACGAAAACCCCTGTTTTGTCCCCTTTCCTCTTTTTCGGTTAGCCCAATAAGCGACTTCTGACTTGCCCAGTTTCGCCTGAGCTGGGGGCCTATTTTTAGTAATCAGAATTTGTTTATTAATGCCACAATTGGCGCTTGGTTGGACTCAGTCCCCGCTACTCTTTCCTTTCCCTCCGAGAAGCCGACTATGGGGGAGGGGCGCCGGGCGCTGGCCACTGCGGCTTGGGGAACTCACGGTTCCCGAGATTTGCCGTCGGTCTAGCTGCTCCAGACCTGGGCACGCTGTGTGTCCGGTCACTATCGTGGTTCCAGGAGCTGTTCTGTACTGTTTCTGGTTATCTAGTAGTTGTTCTGGAGGACAAACTAAAACGCACACATTGCTAAGCCGCCATCTTGGCCACTCCCGTCCTTTGGTATTTTTTATCATATCTTTGTCTTTCTTTCTTTCCTTTATCACAACCTCCTTTACTGCATAGTTGATTTTTATGATGTATCTAACTGTCTCCTCCTCATTTTTTAGTATATTTTAAAAATACTTTCTTTGTGGTTATCCTGTGGTTTATATTACATATCCTACGTCTGTAACCTATTAATATGAAAACATTCCAACCTAGCTTCAATAGCATACACGTTCTCTGCTCCCATATCCCTCTGTTTCTCCTCTGTGTTGTTTTTTTCACAGTTTACCACTTTATATTTTGCATGTCCATTATCAGGAAATACACCTTTTTCTCGTCCAATTGTATTCTGACTCTTACAAGAATTAAAGAATAGAGTTGTATATTGAGGATACAGTGCTATTGAGTTTTGCATTTACTCTTTTAGCTATCCCTACTGATAATCTTCATTTTTCACACTACTCTGAGCCTCTCTCCTCCTTTTTTTTTTCAGTCTGCAGAAGCCCCTTTAGTATTTCTTGTATGGCAGATCTCTTGTTGATGAACTCTCTGTTTCTTTTTATCTGTGAATATTTGAACTCTCCCTCATTTTCAAAGGACAGTTTTGTGGGAAAAAGAACTCTTGGCTGGCAGTTTTTCTCTTTTAGTACCTTAAATTCCACTGCCTTCTTGCCTCCATGGTTTCTGGTGAGAAATTGACACTTAGTCTTGTTGTGACTTCCTTGTATGTGGCTAATCACTATTGCTTCATTCAGTATTCTCTCTTTATCTTTGGCATTTGACATTCTGAGTAGATGTGTCCTGTTGCACGTCTATTGGGATTTATTCTGTATGGAGTACATTGCACTTCTTGGACATATATATGTATATATTTCATAAGAGTTAGAAATTTTGGGCCATTATTTCCTCAAATATTCTTTTTGCCTCTTTTCCCTTCTCTTTTCTTTCTGGGACATCCGTGACATGTATATTTGCATGCTTCATGCCATCACTCAAATCCCTGAGACACTGCTCATTTTTTCTATTCTTTTCTTTATCTGTTCTTTTGACCATATGATTTCGATTGTCCTCTCTTCTAGTTCACTGACTCTGTCTTCTCTCTGTTCAAATCTGTTGTGGTAAGCCTCTAGTGCATTTTAATTTCAACTATTGTGCCTTTCATTCCCATAATTTTTATTATGTTTCTTTATATACTTTCAAATTCTTTTTCATGCTCACACATTGTCTTAATATTGTCTATCTCTTTATGCATATTTTCCTTCATTTCCGTGAATTGATTTAGGAGATTTGCTTAAATTTCTTTGATGAGTTATTCCAAATTCTGTGACTCCTTTGATGTTTTAATTTGTCCCTTTGATTGAGTCATATCTTTCTGGTTCTTTGTATGACCTGCAAGTTTTTAGTGATATCTAGGAATCTGATTATTTTGATGAGTTAACTCTGAAGGTCAGTTTTTCCCTCTTCTTTAGGTTTTATTGTTGATTGACTTTGTGTGAAGACTCTATTTTGATGCTTGGTCCAATGTATTCTGGACATTTAGAATAGCCATGTTTAACAAATCAGATTTGCCCAAGTATTCTTCATCTGATTCTTGCCCTGGATATGTGGTACAATTTTTAAGATTACACTTTTTTTGTAATCGTTTCACCTCAGGAGAGAATTGGCTTTCCTCTGTTCCCTCTCTAGGAATCATTGTCTTTTTGTGTGTGTGTGTGTGCAGAATTTTCTCCCCAGCTCCTCTGATTTGTTTAAATGCTCTCCCCCACTCAATGCCTGTTTTCCTTACTCTTTTCCAGTTCTGAGGCTTTCCTGTCATACTGCAGTTCTATTTAACCCCTGCCCCCTTGTTTTTCTCCGTGAGGCTTTTCTGCCTCCGGTTCCTTCCCTAATAGGGCACTCTGCCTCAGGGAACAAAATAGGGTCAATCCAGATAGGTTGGTCACTCCAGAAAAGTCCATTTTGCATTTAGATGGTCCAGTCAACAGAAACTGCATTGAGTGAGCACAGCACTTTCCAGCCACAGTTGTACTGAGGCGCCTCTCCCTCTTTTTTCCCTCTGGTAGGGGGCCTTTTGTATGCAGCCTTCCTCAGTGTCTTGTGTTTCACCCTGGGTCTCTGCAGACTTGAGTCCCTATGCCTGCGGTTTTTTCACTGCTGTCCCAGGGGAGGTGGGAGGGATCTGGGCTGATGTCTCTGAGCAACTCCCCAAGCTGCATGGCACCCAGCGAGGGGGAGAGAGTGGATTGGTGGATTTGGGAAGGAAATTTCCTACCTGATATTTTCCTTTTCCTTCTATTCAGCATTTGTGGAGTCTTTCTCAGTCTCTACCATCTTCCATAGTTCGAAGCAAGTGAGATTTGTCTGAAAATCTTTGAAGATGTGATTTTTTCATGGGGATGTCATATGTCACCATGTTGATGACATCCTACTTATCCTTTTATTTTGCTTAGATTTTTAAGATATTTTCTGTATGGTTACCATGAGGATTACATTTAGCATACTAAATTTATTACAATTTAGTTTGTGTTGATACCAACTTGACTTCAATAGTCTACACATACACACTATCTATATCCCTCCATCCGTCCCTTTATGTTGTTCTTTTCACAAGTTACGTATTTTTCTTTATAAATCCTCTTTGTTTATTTTTAATTTTGAAAAACATCACACTGAAGTTGAAATATCTTAAAGCTTAAGTTGATTTTTAATGTTTATTATCAATGTTACTTAACTGAATATAAGTTTTTAAAGCATTTTTATTGTGAAATATAACACACATACACACACACATAAATGCAATGAATTTCAAAGTACATTTTAACAAGTAGTTTTAGAACAAATCTCAAAGTATATCATGGGTTTAGTTCCACCAATTCACGTGTTTCCTTCTAGGTGCTCTAAGATACTAAAGACTAAAAAGAAATACCAATATAATGATTCAGGACTCATACTCATTTGTTAAATCCTATCTTCCCTTATACAGCTCCTCCTTTTCCTCTGATCCTTCTCCTGATCTTTAGGGATATTTGAGCAATGATCATTCTAACTCCTTCATGTTGAAAAGGGGTGTCGACAGTACCCCAGACAGTATGGGGTAGGCGGATGTCACTGGTTGATGCTCTTGGAGAGACTGGCGCCTCTGGGTTTCAGGGCTTATCTGGCCTAGGAGCCATCTGGAGGTTATAGGTTTTTGAAAAATAAACTTAGTGAGTGAGATTTTTATAGAGTCTCAGATAGAGCCCTGGGTGTTCTTTAGGATTTTATAGAATATTGTTGGTTGGGGTTTGGCATACCATGGCAATTAGCAATATATAGCTAAAGTTTGCAGAAGAGTAACCTCCAGCTATTTGAAATCTCATAGCCACTGATGGTTTATTTCGTCACATTTCTTTCCCCCCTTTTATTCAAGTAGGCATTGTTGATCTCACAGTGCCAGGGCCAGGCCCATCCCTAGGAGTCATGTCCCACGTTGTCAGGGAGACTTATATCCCTGGAAGTCATGTTCCACATGGTGGGGAGGGTAATGATTGGGTTTAGAGGGAAAGAGGCCACATCTGAGTATCAAAAGAGGTTCTCTGGAAGTAATTCTAAGGCATTATTATAGGTAGGCTTAGCTTCTCCATTACAGATATAAGCTTCATAAGAGCAAGCCTCAAGATTAAAGGCTTGGCCTATTAACTTGGGAGGCCCTAATTCTGAGAGAGTATCAGGAATTTCCCAAATGAGAAATTCTAATAGTTACATATTTTTTTCTCCAGTTCCTCAAGGGACTTTGTCAATACATTTTCCTTATCTGCTCAGCATACTCTAGAATGTATCTGGGTATTACATTAAGCTATACAGAATTGCAAGACCTTGTTCTCAATTCTAGGCTGTATATATTTAGGTCGTTTAACTGAACTGGCCAGACAGGTTAAGTAAGATTGTGTGCTACAGTTCATTTTATTGGACAAAATAAACCTCTCTTCCTTTGGTCTCATAAAAAGTTGCATCTCTATGCACTGTGTGCCCAGTAACAAAGATTCATGTTTCTTTTTTATGCATTTGAATTTTAGGTCTTATAAGTAGTAAAAGACATCATTACAAGTAAAAAATGAAATAATTCTGGCATATATATTTATCCATATTTTTATTTACACTGGAGGGCTTTATTTCTTCCTTCAGCATTGAGATGCTATCTAGTGTCTTTTCCTTTCAACATGGAGGGCTCCCTTTAGCATTTTTTTGTAAGGCAGGCCTAGTGGTAATGAATTCCTGCAGTTTCTATTTGTCCAGAAATAGACAAATTTCTCCCTAATTTTTGAAGGACAGCTTTGGTGGGTATTTCATTCTTGGGTAACAATTTTTCTTTCATCATTTTAAATCTGTCCTCCCACCACCTTTTGGCATCCATGGTTTCCACTGAGAAATTGGATGTTAATCTTATTAAAGATCATTTATGTGTGACACATCATTTCCCTCTCTCTGTGTTTAAGATACTCTTTTCGTGCTGGGCATTCGAAGTTTGGGTTCATCCTGACTGGAGTTTGTTGAGCTTCTTGGATTTGCATATTCATATTGTTCAGATTTGCGAAATCTCCTCTTATTATTTCTTCAGATATGTTTTCTGGTCCTTTATCTCCCTCTCTCTCTTTCTTCTGAGACTTTTTTTTTTTGGCATGGGCAGGCTCTGGGAATTGAACCTGCGTTTCCGGCATGGCAGATGAGAACTCTGCCACTGAGCCACCGTTGCACTGCCCCTTCCTTCTGGACTTTTATAATGCACATATTGGTATGTCTGAGTGTCACATTGCTTCCCTGGGCTCTGTCAATTTATTTTATTATTTTTTCTTTCTGCACCTCAGTTTAGACAATATCAATTGTTGAGGTTTTTCTTTTTATTTCACTGATCCTTTCTTCTGCCTCCTCCATTCTGCTCTTAAATCCCTATTGAATGTGTCACTTCAGTTACTGTACCTATGCATTCCAGAATTCCCATTGAGTTCTTTATAATTTCTATTTCATTATTTAAGGTCATTTTGTTCATATATTTTTTTCCTGATTTCTTTAGTTCTTTGTCCATGTTTTCCTTTAGTTCATTGATTCTATTTATGAGCATTGTTATTATAAGATCTTTTGTTAGTAATTCCAGAGATTGTGTTTGCTTCCTAATATTTTCTTTTGAAATCTTTTTATTCCTATGAGCCATATTTGCCTGTATCCTTGTATGTTCTGTAACATTTTTGTTGAGAACTGGATATTCTGAGTGTTATACTGTGGCCACACTGGAAATCTAGTTCTCCCACTCTACAGCCCACTGGACTAAGAGCAAGAAAAAAGAAAAAAGAAAGTAAAGGTGGAGAATATAAAGGAAAGAGAAAGAGAGGGGTGGGGGAGGAAAAAGAAATGCTAGCAATCATACAAAATACCCTTCCCCTATACACACAGAAAACAAAAAAAAAAGAGAGAGAAAAAACAAAACAAAGGAAAAATAATGGAGTGCATTGCCTCTCTGAGTCTCTTGTATGGCTGGTAGGAAGCCTAAATCTCCTGCTTTTGAGGCATAAACCTAGGGCAGGGTCCCTGCTCATACTTCAGGGATCTGCCAGACTCAGAAATATAATACAGAAAGAAAAAAACAAAACAAACCAGCCAAAAAAAAAAAAAACACAAAGAAAAAGAGGTACCCTATCTCTTTTTGTCCCTGTCTACACTGATGTAATGCCAGAAGAGGCTGCTTCTGAGAAAAACTGAGGCTGGCATCTGCACTGGGCCCTCCAGACTAAACAATACAGAAAGAGAAACCCAACCCATGGAAAAATGCACTAGGTCGTCAAGTCCTGGTAGAGGCTGATGTGAGGCCAGAGGCTGCTGCTGCTTCGGACAGGGGTGAAGCCAAGGCCAGAGTCCATACTAGGCCCTCAGGGGTCTGCCAGACCAGGAAAAACCGTGAAGAGAAGCCAACAGCCAAAGAAGATGCAATAACCCTTTCTGTCCAAGTAGACACTAGTGGAAAGTTGGAAGCTCTGCTGCCCACAGGGTTGAGATTGAGGCCACTTCTGCACTGGTCCCTCAGTGATCTCCTAGACTGACCTCAACTGTCACCCCAACTTTTAAAGGAGGAGGCTTGCTCTGCCAACCCCGGCCCTAGCGACTGCTCCCAGAATCCAGGCAACTTTCCCGCAGCTGCAGCCATTTCGGCAGCCACTGACATAGGGCTGAGCAATGCGGGATGGTCCCAGGTCTGTGTTTTCACTTACAAAAGCTGAATGCTCAGCAACCTCTCATTTCCTCGGGCACTGCTCTAGTTGTTCTAAATGTCCATTCTGGGTCCAGGGTTACCACCTGGTTCACTCCAGTCTCTTTCATTTTTCTAGCGCAGGGAGTGATTTGTAAGATGTCCTACTCCGCCACTTTGTGCCTGCATTCCTGAACTCGAAGTCCTAACACTTTTTTCCACAAGGATCCCAGCATTTTGCACCGGGCCCCACAAATAATGTAGCTTTCGTACTCCTGGGACTAGAAGCAGGACTCTGAGGCCCTCCAGTTGCAGGCTGTCTCTAATCCACCTCCTCTGGGCCCCAGACGGTTCATTAATCCCGAGACATCAAGGCAGGAAATGCTCACTGGCTCACACATGGCAGCCACAGGGGCCCTGCAGTTAGGAATCTGCCTTTGTGAGGAGCTGGGGGAAACTAGGGCCTATCCTGGGCCCTTTCTGTATCTTGCTATTAGTCTTTGAAAAACAAAAGGACTGGAATGAGTTATTTCTGGACTCCTTTCAAGCCCCAATAGTTAATGCCTTTATGATTTTCTGGCTGTCTTTGTTTCACTTTCCCACTGTCTCTCCTTGATGTGCAAGGCTCCTTAGGGGTGCTGGGATATGTGGACACTGGCTTAGAGTGAGCTGGCAGTTCTTTGCATGTCTTCTCCATCAGGGTGTCTGATTTCCCACTGCTAGAGAGAAATGCACCAAGAGGCCCTTGGTCAAAACATAAATGCTTCTGGGAGGACATTTGTAGCTATTTTCACCTAAAATTTTAGTGGCGTGATCGTCACTGGAAATGGGGTACTGGTTATAAGAGGACAGACCCTCAGTCACACGACTGGCCAGTCCAGGGCTCTAGGTTGGGGTGGGGACTGTTTCTGCTGGGCTAGAAAACCTCCTGACCCTCTCTTTCCAGAAGCCATATTGTGTTTCCACGCCCTGCCATTTGCAAAAATTTCTGTTTCTCACTTCTAAGCAGTTTGTCCAGACTTTGGGTCTTGCCTAGGACAGTGTCGTTTCTTTAGTACCAATACCCTCGGCTTCTAATCTGGACACTGGGCAGTGATGTTGGGGCACGATGGGCATGCGAGGTGGGGCCTTTGGGAAAGCTCTTGCTGACATTGTTTTCTGGTGTCCCTGATCTACTCAGATTGGGGAGACTGTGATATGCTTGTGATCCAGAGGACAAACTCCAGCTTGTTCTTTTGGGCCTGGACCTTGGCTCCTAACCTGTGGCCCCCAAGTCTCTTGGGCAGTGATGACCTAATAGCACCTCTTTATTGAATACCCGGCATATGTCAGGCACTATTCCAGCCCTTTCTTGATTTAATCTTCCTAAATAACTCATTGGCATGGTGTGACAGTGCATTTTCTAAAAACAGCACATCAGTATTTTTGGTCCTACATGCCTTCGGCACCTTGTCACTGCCCTCAGGAATTGGAATCTGTTTCTCCTCTTCTTAAACCTGAGGGGGACTTGGCAACTACCTCGTGGAATGGAATGTGGCAGAAGTGATGCAATATGACTTCTAGGGCAGAGTTGCAATAGGCAGTATGGCTTCTCCCAGGCACTCCCCTGGGGTGGATTGGATTGGGTACCCCAGTTTGCATATGTTCTTGATCTTGGTCCACATTCTGGTGGGTGTGGACCCCTGGTAAATAAGATCTCTTCAAGATGGTACTTCAGTTAAGGTGTGGACCTGTTGAACCAGGTTGGGCTTTAATCTAAGATTCCTAGAGTCCTTTATAAGCAGGATGAAAGTCAGGTAGACAGAGAAGCCGCAGGGAGCTGGAAGTTAGTGGAACCTGGAAATGAAAGGAAAAGACCCCACCATGTGCATTGCCAGGCAATGGAGGGAAAAGCCAAAGACCCCAGGATCACTGGCGCTTGGTTCATCCGCCCTGTTGGAGAGGCAGCTCCATCGGTGGGGAGCGTCTTCAGTGCTCCTGAGGCCAGCCTTCTGGTTCTAGCTCAGTCTCTGCTTCGTGGGTGATATTGAAGAAGCCCTCCCCACACGTCAGACGTGTCCCAGGGTTAACAGACATAGATGTGGGCCTGTGTTCTCTGCAGTCCGGGTGTCCTGGAACCCTGGGTCCCTGCTCTTGGAGTTGTGCAGCTGAGGGGTGCCTTACCTCCCGGGGTATCCAAGGTGAGTCCTTGGATGTTGTGCATTCAGGGAAGAGCTCTAACATGTGCAACCGTCTCAAGAATGCGGCCCGCAGAGACCTTGGCTGTTCTGCCCTGGCTTGGGGCCTCTTTCCTGTGACAGCATGTTGCCTGAGTTTGGCACCCTTAAGCTGCTGTCACTGAAGTGTCGCAAGCACCCTGCAGGTAGAAAGAAAATACATGCTTGACAACTACAGGAGGAGCAGGGGCTAAGAGCATTGGGTTAGAAAGGTCTCTTCAGGGCCTTCTGAGGTGAATGTTCTGCTTACACCAAGACCCCAGCAGAGCTGTTGGCTTGTTCATAGATGGGACGCCACCCACATGCTGCCCTCTCCCGCGATCGAGGCCCCTGTTAGTAAACACTCAAGGTGGAGCTGGCTGAGAACTCTCTTGAACACTTGAAAGGAGTCCCCAAACTTCTCCAGCAGCCCTGGGGGAGAACATTTCTACAGCTATGGCAGATCCCAAAGTAAAGACTGGAGTTGCCTATGTTAGTCTCTGGTGAGGCTTTTTGGAAATGGATTCTCTCTTTTCACATTGCAAAAGTAATCCACATTCACTAAGGTAGATAATTAAAACATTTTAAACCACCCATAACCTACCATCCAGTGATGTGTTTACATGTATCCCTTTTAGGAAATTCTCTGTGCATGGATTTACAAAGATCTGCACAAAGAAGGTGTGCAACCTTCTTTACACACACACACACACACATCATGATCATCATCATCTTTCCATGTCAGTTAATACACGTCCACCCTGTGACTTTAACCTCTTTTTAGTTTTTCTTTGGTTGTATATAATAAATGACCTTGTTTTGCTAGCCACTTTTCACCATTATCAACAATGTTTGGATAAACATCTGTACTTTATAGCATATGTATCTCTTCACATTTTTGACCAATAATTTCCTTGAGTTATATCATTAGAAGAGTACGTTGCTGGGTCAAAAGGTCTGAATGTTTTCAAGGATTTTGATCCATATTGTCAAGTTTCCTTCCAAAGAGGCAGTTCCAAAATACATTCCTGCCATCATGTTTGGGGGTGTGAGATTTCCCCAAGATAGTTTCCTTGTCTATTTTCACCAGTCGGAGAGGTGAACATGACATTTCATTTGTTCACTCTCTTGACAGAGCCCTCTACCTTTCCCAGGCAGCTCATTTATTCTACTCCTGCTTGTTGAGGACCTACTATGAGCCTGTGCCATGGGTGCTGTAACTGATCTACAGTCTGTTTGCACTCTCTGCTTTGCTGTGTGGTTTTTCCTCCAGACTTTGAGAACTGTAAACATTTAGAGCTTTAAGGGACCTTAGCGACTATCTAATACCCTCATTTTGAGCAGGGGAAACTGATGCGCAGAGAGGAGTGGGGACTTGCCAAGGTCACCAAGGGAAGGTGTTCAGTGTCCTCTTACCCTGAAAGCAGGGGCTCTGGCCCTTCTGCTCGTCTTAAATCTCTCACGCAGTGCTGGGTGGGTCAAGTTCTGCTCTAGGTTAATGGTGCAGCCTCTTTGCATCAGTGTAACCCCACCACCAGGCATATAGTAGATTAAATAAAACATATTGTCAAAATGTACTCAATATCCCAGGGAGAAAGTTGGGCATCTGTTCCAATCACTTCAGAAGAAATGCCTTTAAAAAAAAAAATGAAAATTGAGTGGGCTGTTGGAATTGGCGGTGGCTGCCTGGGGCTTGAGACAATGTTCGTGTTTGGAATTGTTAGGTCCCTGGAATTTCCCATAGGTCCCTTCGTCCTACCAAGATGAACTGATAGAGGTGAGGCAGGGATGACTTTGGTGAGAGGAAGGCTTTGTTCTGTTGGAGAGTTCCTGTGTGAACCTGGGTGACCTCCCAGGAGTTCCAGGGGACTGTCTTAAGTCATGTCTTTTTTCCTCTTTCTCCATCTCTCCCTGCTTTTCACTCGACTGCACCAAAAATCTTTTCCGCTTTTATCTCCAGAACTTTTCCGATGCTACCCAGGCCTTCTATGACACAAGAGGCAGCTTGGGTCAGTGGAAAGAGCTAAGCTTCAATCTGGCTTCAATTCTGATTATGGTGGGATGTCAGGCAACTTGAAAATTGAATCCTGTCCCCCACAAAAGGCTTGTTCGAATAACCTTGATCCACCCATTTGTAAATAGGACCTTTGAAAGTGTCATTATTAGCTAAGGTGTAGACTCATTTGTGGGTAGGATCCCCAAAGATCTTTTTTTGGATGAAGCCAAACTGAATCCAGTGGGCCTTAATCTTTATGGCTGAAGTCCTTGTAAAGAGGGGAAATCTAGACAGACACATCCACAATGGAGCAGAAGGAGAAGCCAGAAGGAGAAGCCATGTGACAGAAGCAGAGCTGTAAGCCAAGGAACCCCAAGGATTGTGGCAAGCCTGCACCAGAATGCTACAGACCCTGGGAGAAAGCATGGCATACAGAGACTTGATTTTGAACTTTCAGCTTCTAAAACCTTGAGAAAATACACTCCCATTGTTTAAGCCAACCCACTGCATAGTAGTTGTCATAGCAGCCTGGGCAAACTAAGACAGCAAACTAAGTCCTTACCATATTGACCTGGCATTGCCCCAGTTCAGGCATTTCTTCTTGCCTGGGTGACTGCAGAAGCTTCCTCATCAGTGTGCCTGGGGCCAATCATCATTTCCAATCCATGCCCCATGCTAACACTAAACTGATCCTCTAATCACATCACTTTAACCCCCCTCAAAATTACTCAGTGCTCGTAGACTAGAGAGCCACGTCCTTTCCCACAGCCTGCCAGGGCCAGGTGGTCTGGTTTCTGCTGACCTCTCCAGGCTTTCCTGTGGCTCATTCTTCAACCAGCTGTGTGACTTTGGCCACGTCCTCTCCTCCTTCTGAACCTCCGTTTCCTCATTTGAACCAGAGAGGCCATACGTACCTCAGTCATTCTGATTGTTATGAGGACAACGACCACTTTTAAATTGTACCCAACTCCTGTAGGCCCTATTTCTCCAAAAGAAGTCACAAATTCCAAGAAGACCTTGATTGTCAATAAACCTTTTCTTCTGCAAAAGAACAGCCTGCTTTTATTCCAAGCTCTGTTACTCCAGAGGAACTCTTTTTTTCTCTAGCTGTGTCATGCTACGTCTTGACCTGGGTTAATAGTGTCTACACCTGGAGAATGCATTTCTTTAAGTCAACTTATTGATAGGGATTGTGTTGTCACATCCGTTGTCAACTGGCAACACGCTTGTGGAATGAGAAGCCTCCTGCTTTGTCTCTGTCATCGTTCCCCTTGGGAAGAATGGCACACGTGTATGAATAACAGACCTTCTCACAGAGAGCCCGCCTTCAGCACGATCTCCATGGAAATATTGTTCCAGGAAACAAGGGTCTGACCCTGGGGATTAGTTCGCTAAGAGCTGTTCTTGGGTAATCCATCAATCATGTTCTCCACACATTTTTATTGATAGTTAAGTAATGGGAAAGGTGCTGGGGTAAATATATAACAGACTGTGATATACAGGGCTAATTCTAGGAACCTACAACTGAGGTGGGGAAGTCGGAGCATACTCGTGTTACAAATGAAGTCTGCAATCATGTGGCAGAGGTTCAGAAATGTGGGATTCTCAGAGGGCAGGCTGGGTAGGGAAAGGTTCCCTGAAGAGATGAAGTTCAGATTTCTCATCACATCAACTAGGGTTCAAAGGCGTGGCTTTACCTTGCCTGGCACAGTGCCCACCTCCACCTCTTCCCCCCAGAGTGTGTCTAATTGAATTGAAGAGATGCAGGCCCTTGATCTGGAAAGACTGATAGGATTGAGGCTGATTGGAAGAGAAAATATTTTCATGGGTGGGGGTTGTCAGTGAGAAAAAAGACTCGGTTGTGCTTAACAGTGTGCAAGTCTCTCCTCGTGTGTATTAAGTCTTGTCCATCCGCACAGCCCCATGAAGTCAGCACCTGAGCAAACTGAGTCTCAAACAGATTCAACAACTTGGCTACACAGGTGGGAAAACCCAGACTCAAGCACTTACTGCTCTGAGTTCAGACCTCGATCCTTTATGAAATCACGTTCCCTTTTTTTCTCTATCCTCCATAGAACACAGAAACGAAAACAAAGGCTGAGAAATGGCCCCGAGTGATGTGGGCAAGAAGTATGTGAGAGCTGTAACTACACGCTGTCATCCTGACCCAAGCCCTGGCATTGCCTTGTGAACGTCCTCTGCCATCCCATATCTCCTGATGCTCCTTACATCGGACACCAGCGAATGTAAGAAGGCCAGGGGGCAAGCTGGCAGGCAGCAAGACTATTGCGCAAATGTGTTCTCAGACTTTAGGCCTGACAGTGTCACTGACTCATTCCCAGAGCTGGACGTGGGGGAGACTGAGAGATCATTTGGGGGAAGGGAGGTGGTCTCAAGGAGGAGTAGATGGGATGCATTTATAGCTCTCATTCTCACTTTGATTACATGGTGTGGCCACCTGGACTTGCATCATGTCTAAATAAACTGTACCCGAACTGGAAAATTCCTATGATGCTAAAACTCAGGACCTGGTTCCCACAAGTAGGAACCGGACACGTTGTTCCCTGGGCAGCATACCTTCCTTGGGGGGCTGGTCCTGGGCTCAAGAGAGCAAACCTGCCATGGGGATGCTGTTTGATTTCCTCCCTCCCTTCTACCCTTCTGTATCTAACAAATACTTGTCAAGTGCCTATTCTGCAGTGTCCTAGCCTTTTGAAGTACATGTGTATAAAATTCCGGCCCTCTGGTTGCTCAGGAAGAGTAGAATTTTGTAAAAAATGGAGATTACTGAGCGCTCCCTCCAGGGTCACTGCCCTGGTCTATGCCCCTAGCATTTCTCGCCTGGACTTCCAAGGAAATCCTAATGGTAGACTCTACCTCCCCATCTTCCCTGTGGCTACCGGGGTTCTCTTACGATCCTTGAGAGTGCTCCAGCCACTGTCCCCCAAACCTCAGCCATCTTTCCACTCCCTTCCTGAGTTTTGCTATATCAGACGTTCTCCTCGCTGAAATGAAAAGAAAAGAAATGGAATTGAAAAAGCACAAAGTTCCTCACCATAAAATTGTTTGGTATTATTCAATGTTGGATCCACGTCTTAAGTGCCATCAGGGAAAGGGTTCCAGTCCCAATTTGGGGGAACGTAGGTTTACAGAATGAAATCCATTCTTCTTTGCATGGCCTTCAGGGTCCTTCAGCATCAGTATGGACTTGATAAATTCCTGCAGTGTGCAGACCCTTAGCAGTTCATCCCGGCTGCATGGAATTTCCAGACCCAAGCAAACCATTTACACTCTGCCATGCCCTCTCAGAGGAATGTCCTTCTTCTTACTTACTGGTGAACTCACTTTCAGACTTCAAATATCAGCATCTTCTTTGTGAAACTGCCCCTCCCCCACAACTGGTCCTCTGATCCCCAGCACTTGATCCCAGCTCTGTATTCGCATTTGCCATTAGCACATGCCAAATATTTAAGTGTTTTCTCCCCAGCTACAGCTCAAGAGGGTAGGAACATGTCTTACTCATTTTTAGGTGTCTTTAAGGGGGCCCCCCAGTAAATAGCATCTCTCTCCTGCCTGCCTATGAACATACGCAGAAATAAAACAAAACAGAAGCAATGGGAGTCAAACTACTACTTTTTTTTCCAGATGAAGACTAAATTCAAAGACAGCTTTTGCATGAGACTGAATAGTACTAAATGAATCCAGAATTAGGCAGCCTCACCCATCAGACAAAGACCAAACAGCCCCTCTGGTTGAATGGAAGAGCTCCTACCTGGAAGAGTGGGCTGGGAAAACCTGCTCCCTGAGAGCAGCTCTCTTCCATGCCAGAGAGGTGCAGGCTTAGGGAAAATCCCCTCTCATCAAACCATGGGGTGGGAAAGAGGCGCTTTACCTCCTAGAATTAAGCATTTAGAAGTTCAGAAAACCAGAAGTCCCTCTCTGAGGGATGAGACCTCAGAGATGATTTATCTTGTTGTGTCTTTCCATATGAGGAAATTGAGGCCCAGGGAGATGGGACTTGCCCAGGGTCACGTAAACCTCACCTGAAAGTTCTGTAACTTGACCCTGCAATTTGTGTGACAGATAATATTTATTAATATTATGACACAACTCCCAAAGGAAAGAAAAAGGTGAATTTTGCCTTCCATCCCTTCCCGAGGCTGCCAGCATTCCCAGGCCTATTCCAGAACACTAGTGCAAATAGAACCTGGAATCTGAGCTGCTGGAAGGGTCGGCCCAGCCAATGTCTTGGCACAGTGCTGTAATTGTGGATTCAGAAAATTTGGTCCTTCACTAACTCAATTTTCTCCACATAATTAAAAAAGAAGTGAAATGTCAGGTGGAAATATGCATTTAATATATTTTAAAGAGTCCTGTTCATTTTTGAATCCCCAGTTTTTTTTTTCCTGCCTTAATTCTTGGCCACTGTATATCACTTCATAAACGAGTTTAGATAGAAAAGGAGCGAGAATGCCGAGAAGCTGTCTTTAACATTTCATCTTCCGTTGGCATCATTTAAGATTTTAACTTCGAAGCGTAGCAAGGAAGTGAAAAGGCTTCAGGCCACAGACGAGCAAAATCACTTTAAAATAAAGAAATAGACTTTTCGCAAGAGTTATCTTCCCCTAAAACTATACTGAAGACCTCTCACAGTGCTGATTAGAAGACATTTCTCATTCCTCATTAACGGGAATCCGAAGAAAAGTATTCTAGAGTAAGGGTTTATTTGAAGTCACTGCTAAATCCCCTACATCAGACTCCTGGAAGAAAAAGCCCTGAAATTAGCCTCATGTTTGGGAAGTATCAGTTAAATGCTTTTGTAGCATCATCACCGTCTACTCCGGGAAAAACGTTTCTATTCAAGCATGCTATTTGCCTGAGAGTAAGGAGCTTCCAAACCAAGAAAGGAAGAAACCAGGAGGGTTATTTACGAGCTGCCTGCGTTTCGCAGTTTAAACTTCTGCGAGATAAACATGTTTGTTACCCTACTGGGGCAGCGCTGGGCGCTTTAACCCGGCTCAGAAGAGGGCAGCGCGGCCGGCCTCCTGCGTCCCCTAGCGGACCGGTGTGATGGCGCAGTCCCCACCCCGGGCTGCAGAAAAGCCGGCCGCCAGCAGGCGGCGCCGCGTCCTGACGCTGTCAGCGCGCTGACCGCCTCGGCAAGCGCTCCCCGCTTGCCCTCTGTCCCCATCCAGAGCCCAGCCGGACTGCGGGTGACGGGATCCCAGCCGAGGTGCCAGGGGTGAGACTGACCAACAAGGTTTCAGATTGGGAGCCGCCGGCAGCCACTGAGCCGGGAGCGCACGCGTCTTCCAGGCCGACGGCGGGGGCACAACTTCCCCAGTGGGCTAACTTTGGGCCAGCGTGCGGACTCGGTGCAGGTAGCCGAGCGGGTGGCGAGGACTGGTGGGGACGTCGGGCCTCGGGCGGTGGTGGTGTCCGGGTGCCCCCGCACCCCTGGAGGCGCGCAGTGTGCTCCCGGAGATTGTAAAGTGACTGCTCACGACTGGGGCGCGGAGCCTCGGCTGTCGGGGGGCCAAGGCACACGTCGGATTCCTCAATCTTTGAGGCTGCTGGGCCGGGGAGGGTCCCCGCGGCGGGTTTCTGTGCAGGGTCCTGGGGGTAGGTGTTGAGGCAGGGGTTCCTCCAGGAGGGACTGTTGGACTGGGGGAAAGGGGGGGGGGGCCTGGAAGCAGCTGTCACAGAAGTTCAGATGGCCGAGCATCTTAGAAATGGGGGTGGGGGAGGAGGCGGAGTCCTGCGCTGGGGGTTCCCAGGGAAGTAGCCGTTTGGAGGTCTCTGGGGGAAGTAACTGGGGTAAGGCTTCCTAGGGGAGGTGGCCGGGTCGGGGGTCCCGCAGGCGGCGGTCCGGCAGAGGTAGCCGACTTGGGGACCCCTGGGGGAAGTGGGAATCCCAGAGCCGGAGGAGGGCGTCTAATCCTGACGCTCCCTTCTCCGCCCCTGGAAGCGCCTGAGCATCTTAAGGAACTGGCGGTCCGGCAGAGGGTTCCGCCTTCTTGCAGCGGGTCAGAAGAGGCGCCTCGATCCCAGGGCCCGCAGCTGTGCCCCGGGTTCGAGACGATTTGGGATTCCCGGGAAGAGGGGACAGCTGCGCCGCACGCGCGTCCGCAGAGAGCCGGAGCGGGCGTCTTACGGTCCTCGGTTTGTTCCAGGCTCGGACCCAGCACATCCGTCCGCGGGGGTCTCGGGGAGCCGAGCCTGAGGAGCCCCTCCGCGCAGGCCGGGACGGGGCGTCGAGACCCCGCCCCCTCGCTCCACGCCTTAGAGGGCGCGAAGGCCGGGGGCGCACGGCGGCCGCGGCGATGGAGGGTACCCTCGCCGCCAACTGGAGCACCGAGGCGGCGAACGGGAGCGCGGCGCCGCAGGGGACCCCGGGCAACCACAGCGCGGGCCCGCCGCAGCGCAACGAGGCCCTGGCACGGGTGGAGGTGGCCGTGCTGTGCCTCATCCTCTTCCTGGCGCTGAGCGGCAACGCGTGCGTGCTGCTGGCCCTGCGCACCACGCGCCACAAGCACTCGCGCCTCTTCTTCTTCATGAAGCACCTGAGCATCGCCGACCTGGTGGTGGCCGTGTTCCAGGTGCTGCCGCAGCTGCTGTGGGACATCACCTTCCGCTTCTACGGGCCCGACCTGCTGTGCCGCCTGGTCAAGTACCTGCAGGTGGTGGGCATGTTCGCCTCCACTTACCTGCTGCTGCTCATGTCGCTCGACCGCTGCCTGGCCATCTGCCAGCCCCTGCGCGCGCTGCGCCGCCGCGCCGACCGCCTGGCCGTGCTCGCCACGTGGCTCGGCTGCCTGGTGGCCAGCGCGCCGCAGGTGCACATCTTCTCCCTGCGCGAGGTGGCCGACGGCGTCTTCGACTGCTGGGCCGTCTTCATCCAGCCCTGGGGGCCCAAGGCCTACATCACGTGGATCACGCTCGCCGTCTACGTGGTGCCGGTCATCGTGCTCACCGCCTGCTACGGCCTCATCAGCTTCAAGATCTGGCAGAACCTGCGGCTCAAGACCGCGGCGGCGGCGGCGGCGGCCACCGAGGGAGCCGAGGGCGCGGCGGCGGCGGCGGGCGGCGGGGCGCGCGCGGCCCTGGCGCGGGTCAGCAGCGTCAAGCTCATCTCCAAGGCCAAGATCCGCACGGTGAAGATGACCTTCATCATCGTGCTGGCCTTCATCGTGTGCTGGACGCCGTTCTTCTTCGTGCAGATGTGGAGCGTCTGGGACGCCGACGCACCCAAGGAAGGTAGCGCCGGGCGGGGACCTGGGGGCAGGGGGCGCGGTGGCTGCGGGGCCCTCGAGGGATAAGGGGCTTTTGAAATCTGGCAGAGGTGAGTTTGGGTCGTGCCTCCACCGTCGCTGGTCAGGTGACTTTGGCCAGGAAACCTCCCTGTGCCTCGAGTTTCCTTCTGTAAAATGGCGATAATGGTAAAAGTATCAGCTGTTCCTAAGCAGCAGGGGGAATGAAAGGAGAGATTTGTAGGTAAGCCGTTAGCGCAGTCCTGGGGCTACAATGGAG
>PVIY010046139.1:0-18605 GCA_004026745.1 Myrmecophaga tridactyla | reverse complement strand
AGCTGAAAGGAGCATCAGACACAAGGTTTCCACATTCGCAGAGTCTCATTGTGAAAGCTATATCATTGTTCAGTCATCATCAAGAAACATGGCTACTGGAACACAGCTCTACATTATCAGGCAGTTCCCTCCAGCCTCTCTGCTACATCTTGAGCAACAAGGTGATATCTACTTAATGCGTAAGAATAACCTCCAGGATTCCCCTTTACTTTTCTTTCTTTCGTGCAAGGGTACACAGCTCGAGACACCTTCCCCAAGTCCAGAGTGTTAGAACTGCGATAAAGCCTGATCCTTCTTTTATTTTTTCACATGGGCAGGCACTGGGAATCAAAGCCATGGCAGGCGAGAGCCGCTCTTCTCACCCCTGATCTTTCTTTACTTCTGGGGAATCTGAGGTCCCGAGGGGTGACATGCCATGTCTATTGTTTTGCATTCATTGGCTGAGCCAGGATTGAGACTCAGGTCTCCCAGCTTTAAGCTTTTTTTTCACGACTGGGAAAAAAAGGAATTATTCTAGGTCAAATAGAAAAGTAACTGAGAAAGAAGATCAAAATGAAATCATGTATAAGATCTGCATAAATAATGAAGAGCAAATCAACCGGTAGAGTTTGCTAGTTTAAGAGCTGCAACTACTGTGCCATTTTGTGAAATCATCAACCCACATTATCAGTCCCAAAATCAATGGTCATGCTTCTGATTCCACCATCAGCGTTATTAGAGCTTTTCACTCACCACAAGCCAGGTAAGCCTAGTCCTACTGCCATTTCAAAATGAAGATATTCAAAGCTTTAACAAGAAGGAAAAGAAGCCAGAGGAAAGAGAGGAAGAAAGAATAAGAGGAGAAGGAGAAGGAGATATTTTTTAGAGCTTTAACAAAAGAAAGCTACGGCTCCTAACTTATTAACTTTAAATAGATCTGTGAAGTATCCAGCAGGAAAAAGATAGCTAAAGCTTTGCAAATAGAGTTGTTTAAAATGATCTACTTTAAAGTCTGTACTTTGGTAACTAGGTATTGCAGTGTGCTTTGAAATTTATTGCTTTTCTCTATATAGGTTATTTTTTACAATAAAAAGATTTATACTAAAAAAAGTCTGTGCTTTGAAAAATTTATGATAGATACCCTTGGCAACTGATGTGTCAGCCTTAATAAAAGGAAGTGGCGGGTCGAGTGTGAATTGTTGTGGATCAACGTACCACACAGGCCTGTGTGGGATGCAGAAAGAGGCCAGCATGTGACCAAAAAAGAAATTAACGATGGGAAAAAAAAGAGGAACCAGACCAAACCAAAACAAAGAAATGCTCTTTGGTTGCTCCTAGCTCTGGGTTTTACCAAGATGCAGATTAAGGCAGGGTGGACAAGAGGAGAGGCGCAGGCTGTGCCCTGTCCAGTGTGCCTTCCAGCCGCGGGGGAAGTGGCTGCTGGAATCCACTGAGCCAGGCTAGGACCAGCCCTGGGTAGCGCATGCTCCTGACCTCACAAGGGAGAGGCACCTTCCACTGGCTTTGTCTTTGTGCCGTATGTCATTTGGCATATGTATGCTCAAAGTTCAAAGTAATTGCTAAGTGACCCACACATTTCAGAATGACTTTACAAACAATTCCTTTGTTTTCTTTAACAAATCCTAAACCAGGAGAACATTCAGAGTCATTACCTTTGTGCCCGGACAGAGCAAAGCGGGCACCTTCCCTCGTAGAATGATGTTCCTTCAGAAGAGGCACCAAGTACAGTGCAGTCCTTTTTCTGCTTCTAGAGCCAGAATCATAAATTCCCCTTAATTAAAAAAAAATTCATCTTTTTTTTTTAAATCTGAAACTACTTTTCTCAAGATCCTTAAAGGTTTTGATATGTTTTGGGATTTGCTTTTTTTTTTTTTTTACACCATTCCATGAATCTTGTTTTACATGACTAGGAATTGTCATAGCGCTTCACTTTTAGAACTCTTTGCCAATATCCATTCTGTAAATGGTCAAAGGGAAATGAACAGAAATAGCTCAGAGACCCCCAGTAGCTTCCCAGCTAGTTCCCAGGAAAGGACAAAACCCTACCCAATGTCAGGTACCCAGCAATCTCTCTGCCTTGTCACCCACCACTTGGTTCTTTCGTTGCTCCTTCATACACGTGTTGACATTTCTCTAGGCCAGATGGATACAGTGAACAGAACTGCTGAATTAGAGCACACACATATACACATTTTCTAAATGTTGTGAAATAGTTCTATAAATGGGCTTGGGCTTGCAGTCTATAAATGGGCTTGGGTTTGCAGTTTATATTCCTACCCATTATTATGAGAGCATTTCTGTTTTTCTATATCCTCTTCAGCTTGGGATTCTCCAACTTTTTAATTTTGTTCATTAGGTGGGTAGGAAATGTTAGTCCAATACCGGTTCATTTTGTACTTCTTTGATTTATGATGGAGGCATAACATCTTTTCATGCTTATTGGCCATTTGTATTTCCTATTCTGGAAGTCTGATGAGGAAGAGAGGAGGTTTTAATAATTCAATTTCTTTAAAGGTTTGTTCATTTTTTCTATCCTTCATGAGTCGATTTTGGCAATGTGTCATTTTCTAGAAATTATCCTATTTTGTCCAAAGTATAAAGTGGCATAAAGTTGCTTCAGGTATTTTTTTTTTATGATGCTTATCCTTTGTTCTATCTAGGTTCGTTTCCTTTGTGTGCTAATATTGCTTGCTTGCTCCTTTTCTTGTTGTTGTTTTTCTTCATCAGTCTTCCTAGAAGTGGGATGATTTAAGTGATAAGTAGCCTTAGGTCAGGTTTTGCAATCAAATAATTCATGAAAGAAAAAACTTTCAGTTTTCAGAATCTTTTGGCTCTCTGAATTGTGAACTAGAGAGTATGGATCTATGCTTTCATTTTCATTCAATTCTAAACATTTTGAAATTTTTTTTTTGCTCTGCTTTTATTTTTACCTCAGAAGGCATTTAAAAATGCAATTTTTAGTTTCCTGAAAGCTTTTTTCAAAAAAATACCCTATATAAGGATGACTTAATTTAATAAATTGTGATCAGAGAATGAGGTCTGTAGGATACCATTACTTTGCTAATAACTATTATGAAATTGTATGTGGTCACTTTTTTAAAAAAGTTCCATATATATTCTCTGTCTCAGAACTTCTCAGCTAGTGAGCCATGAATGGGTTCTGGATGTGTCTTAATATATTGGTTCCTTTAGCCCTCAAGGCAGCTGGTCAGAATCTTAATCATAAGCAACCACCTCAGGGGCTCCTCAGAGGCAGCACCTTGCTCGGGAAGCTCACCTGAAAAGCCCCTGCCTGGAGCAAGCCCAACAAGCTGCATCCAGCCTTGCAGGTCTGTGCTAAGGCACTAAGCCCTGCCAAGGAGAAGCTCTCTGCAGACAAGCAGGACAGGTCTGTGATTTGCAGGAGGGGTCTGCTCCAGGTGCCAGGACATGGAGCCTAATCAAGACCCCTCTTCCCCCGTGGGGGTTGAGAGTTAGAAGATTCAGCGGAGCTCCTGGCAGATAGAGCTCCGGGCAGCAGCACCAGATTCTGTTTTACATCTGCAGGTCACTTCTGTCCACTTGTGGCTGTTGTGCCCTTTCAGTGGCACCTAAATCAGCTACAGGGAGTGACTGTTCTCACAACCCATATGTGATGTGTAAATTAGAGCCTCATCATTTTTTAAACTAATATAAAAACATCATCATCATGATGTTTTTCATCAAAGCGTCATCATTTTTTAAACTAATATAAAAACATGAAATTCCCTTTGATATTCATTTGTATTTCAATTTTACAACCAATTTCTACATCACATTTGTTCATGAAAGAGATAAAAAGGACAACTAGGGCGGGGCAGGGTGGCTCACCCGCCATGCCGGAGACCCGGGTTCAATGCCCTGTGACTGCCCATGCAAAAACAAACAAAAAAAGACTATTAGATTCTTAAAATATAATTTCAACAGTAGGAAAATTTAAATGGTTGTAAACAGTTTGCTTTACATTTTATCACCTATATATGTGAATAAAGTTTCTCCTGGATGATGATTATCAAAATCTGGAAACTAACGTCATTAAAAATCTTGATCTGCAGAGTATGACAATTTCAAGCATAAAATATGATAAAGACTTATCTCTACGGGAGCAACCTCATCTCTCACTCAAAGATAGGAAAATAATTGATAGGCAAAATTTGTGACAATTCAGTATTTAATCTGTTATGAACTTTATATTTCTTATTATAACTCTAATCTAAAGAAAATAAAATTGTTTTCTTAATAAATTATCTCTTCAATATTGCCATAGTTTTCCTCTTTCCTGAATTAAAGCCATTTGCCTTAAATTCTATATAGATATTATACCTCAGCATTCTTTTGGCCAGTTTTTTTCTGAAATCTCTCCT
Source organism: Myrmecophaga tridactyla (assembly GCA_004026745.1). Lineage (NCBI taxonomy): Eukaryota > Metazoa > Chordata > Mammalia > Pilosa > Myrmecophagidae > Myrmecophaga > Myrmecophaga tridactyla. The sequence goes on along the minus strand of PVIY010046139.1, from coordinate 14,223 downwards.
TCCTTTATTTTCAACCTTTCTATGTGCTATAGTATAGGAGTTCTTGTGAGAATAGTATCTGATAATGTGTGTTTTTAAGTATTTTTTTTTTTGTGGGCATGGGCAGGGACTGGGGAATCGAACCCGGGTCTCCAGCACGGCAGAATGTGTATCTTTCAAATGACAATGTTAATCCATTTACTGTTTACCTTTTTTGAGATTATTGATGTAATCTGACTGACTTTAGGCATCTTATTCTGTTTTCTGTTTAACAACTTTTTTTGCTTTATTTCTTAAATCTCTTCCTGTCTTTTGCTTTTTTAAATCCTCTGCTGTCCTGGAATCTACAGATTGCAGCCAATTACCCTTCAGTTACTCTTACTGTTTTGTTTGTTAAAGACACATTTATTAGCATCATGATCAGACTACTACATTTAGCAATCACAGCATGGGTGTGGGGAAAAAAAACCACATTAAAACCCTTTGTTGGAATGCTTTATACTTTACACAGAACAGAAACTAAAATAACCTGTTATACAATTATTCATAAATAGAATCCTCGAGCTTTTGGCCTATACACATGAGTATTGCCTAAAATAAGTCCTCTTTGTAGCTGCTAAGCTCTGCCACCACTGTGCTTGGCTGAGTCCACAAATCTATTGTGACCTGTAGCTTCACTGTCACTTCTCTGGCTCTCCTCTCCTGCTAAGCTTTGTTTCCCTGGCAGTAAGTAAAACCTTCTGCCACTGCCTCAGCTACAGCTGCTGCTGGACCCGCCTTTTAACCTAACCGCCACCTTAGTTTCGTGGTTCAGCATAGTGTTGGCCTCCACCACCATAAGAGCCAGAGCTTCTGCCTTCAAAGCTTCCTCCCATCGTGGGTCCAATCAATTTGAAGACTGATTGCTATAATTGCCAAAATCACTGTAGCTTCCACCACCTCCAAAACTTCTTCCACTAGCACTGCCAAAGTCACCTCTGCCTCCTCCATTATTATAACTGTCATAGCTGCCATTTCCATGACCCTGTCCACCGCTTCCATGGCCTCTGCTTCCTCCAGCGTAACCAGGCTCGCCTCCTCCATCACCACCACCATCACCAAATCCATTACAGCGATCCCCACTGCCACCCTATCTCCCACCACCTTGGCTGCCACCAAAGCCACCATGACCACTGAAGTTTCCTCCACAACCAAAGTTATTGCTCCCTCCACGACCACCACTGAAGTTTGCAGAACTGCTCTGACCTCCCCGACCGTAAGAAGCATTGACTTTCTCTTCCTTAGACAGAGCTTTCCTTACTTCACAGTATGATATTCCTGAAAGACAATTCATCCACTGAGTCATGTCATTTAAGATAAAAAAAAAAAGCGAAGCTCTTCTTGCCTGGGTCAGTCATGATTCTGGTCGCTTCTGTTTTCCCATGTTGCTCAAAATAATCTCTTAAGTGTTGCTCATCAGTGTCTCCTTCATGCCACCAACAAAGATCTTTTTCACAGTGATGTGGGAACCTGGTCTTTGAGCGTCTTCTCTTGGGGCAGCCTCTCTGGCTCCAGAGCTCTTCCATCCACTGGGGTGGCCCTGTATTCGTGGCTGATCAACTGCCTCCATCACTACACAGACCACGAGTGTTCCCCATGGCTCAAAATGGTTCCTTAGACTCTCATTATTTCCAAGAAAGAGCTTCCCCAAGTGTTTGGGTTCTTTGGGAGGCTCTGATGTAGACCTGATGGGAGTGGAGGAAAGACTTTAATGATGCTTCCTCAGCAGTATCCATGGGCAGAAAGCTTTTAAGCACATTCTCAATTACAGATTTCTCTAGCAAATGCTAAAGTTCTTCAATATTTCCATTTTCCTTCTAGACACAAAAAGGATTTTTGCACATTTTACCCATTGAACATTACTTGCCCTACCATGTCATGTATTCATGTCTGCCTTGAGTTTTCTTGTCGCTGTTGTTTTACATTTTGAACATCAGAAAAAGCTTTCTTCCACTGACAGTTAAATTCATGAATTCATTTTATCAATTGTTGTGCTTACAACTGTTTCCTATATCCCATGATTTCCTCCTAGCATCACTTTTCTTCTTGTTGAAGCATGTTTTAAATAGTTTTTTTTTTATTGAGTGTCTATACATGGCAAAATATCTTAATTCTTTGTGCGTCTTCAGGTGTTTTCCATCTGTCTTCATTCTTGTATAATAATGTAGCTGGGTATAAAACTCCAGGTTGATAGTTATTTCTTTTAACACTTGGATGCAATCACCTTTCTGTTACCTGCATAAATCGGTATTTTCTCTCTGACAGCTTTTAGGGGTTTCTCTTTATCATTGATGTGCTACAGATTCAGTATAATAAGTCTAGGCATATTTTAAATGGAGCATTCATGTCTTTCTCGAATTTTGGAAAAAATATTATGTATAAAATTGTCAAATGTTAGTTCTCACCCATACCTTCTTTATTTACTGAAACTGCTATTAGATAAATGTCAGAGTCTCTCAACCTATTCTCCATATTTCTTACCAGTTCTCTCACATTTTAAAATATCTTTGTCTCCTCTGAGACATTTTATGGGTTTCTCCATATTTTTCACTAAAAGTGTTTATACCTTCAGAAATAAAAAATTCTATTTGAATATTACCTAGGGCAACAAATTTTCAAGCAAGAAAACCAATTTAACAAACCAAACTATTTGATACTGTAAATTACATTCATAGCAATTACAGTAATATTTAAAGTCTAGGTGTGTTGAAAATCTCCTTCATTATACATGCACTGAGAAAAATGCATTATTTTTAGATAAAGAAAATAAAAAGGTGTCCATGATTGCCAATTTTCTCATACTGTCCCTTATTAGACAAAAGGGTAGGACCAATATTCTTGTGAATGTGTTCAGCTTAATAAATTATTAGAATGGGTTTTTTATATTACCTTTGTTATCTACAAATAGGGACAGTACATACTTACTTTCCATCTTTGTTATTTTTCTTTTCTTGCCTCATTTCACTGGCTAGAAGATCCATTACTGTGTTGAGTAAAAATGGCAAAACCAGACATTTTTGCCTTATAACTGATCTTATGGAGAAGGCATTAAGTCATTCTCCATTAAATACAGTGCTAGCTGTAAGTTTCTTGTAGAAGTTCTTTATCAGTTGAGAAAGTTCTCCTTTATACCTAGTTTTCTGAAATATCCTGTCCTATTGGCTGATGGTATTATTGAGTTCTTCTAAATCCTTACTGATTTTCAGTCTAATTGTTATATCAATTGTTGACAGAGGTTGCTGAAGTCTCTAACTATAGTTGTAGATTTGCCTATTTCTTCTTTCACTTCTATAATTTTCTCTTCATGCATTTTGCAACTCTACTGTATGGTGCATACACATTTAAAATTACTACCCTTCTTGATGGAGTGACTCTTTTACCATTATGTAATGTTCCTGTTAATTTTTTACTCTGAAATCTACTTAATCTGATATTAAGACAGTAAAATAACCATTACTGCTTCTTTTGAATAATGTTTGAATAATATTTGCACAATATATCCTTTTCCATCCATTTAGTTTCAGTTTACATATATTGTTATATTTGAAGTGAAATTCTTGTAGACCGCATATAGTTGGGCCATGTTTTTTAAACAGTCTTGCCAATCTCTATTTTAATAGATATATTTACACCATTTACATTTACTGTGATTATTGCATGTTAGGTTTTGTTTGTTTTTTTTTTCACATGAGCAGGCACCAGGAACTGAAACCAGGTCTCCAGCACGGCAGGCTAGAACTCTGCCACTGAGCCACCATTGCCTGCCCTGCATGTTAGGTTTTAAGTCTGCAACTTTATTTTTTATTTCTCTTTGCTCTCCCTTTTTTTTTCATCTCTATGTTTTCTTTTCCTACCTTTCTGTAGATTTTTTCCAACATTTCTTAGATTTTTATTTGATTTTTCTATAGTGTTTTTTAGTATATACCTTTGTACAGCTTTTTAGTACTTGCTCTAGGTATTGCATGATATACACACAATTTGTCACAGTCTACTGGTATCGGCACTACACCAGTTCAAATGAAGTGTAGAACTCTTACCTCCTTTAACTCCCCTTTACCCTTTTCCACTTATATTTTAATTGTCTTCCACTTATAGACATTTCAAGTAACATCAAACAGTGTTATAAATTGTGCTTCAATTTTTGCTTCAGTTTTAGAAAATTTAAGTAAAAAGGAAAATGTATTCTATTTATCTATATGTTTACTCTTTTCATTGTTCTTGCCTTCTTCCTGATGTCCTAAGATTTCTTTGTCACCTCCTTTCTGTTAAGAGAAATACCCTTAGTCATTCTTTTACAGTAAGTCTGCTGATGACAAAGTCTCTTTGTTTTCCTTCATCTGAGAATGCCTTGATTTCCCATTCACTCTTGGAGGATATTTTCACTGGAAATTGGATTTTTGATTGATAGTTTATTACTGTAAACACTTTTAAAATGCTATGCTTATTACTTTGGGCCTTCATAGTTTCTGATCAGAAATCCACTATCATTCAAATTGTTTGTCCCTGAGAGGAAATGTGTTTCTCTCTGACTGCTTTCAAGATTTCTTTCTTAGTCTTCAGAATTTTGACTATGATGTATCTTGCTGTGGATTTCTTTAGGTTCATCTTGTGTGGGGTTCACGCAATTTCTTTAATCTGCAGGTTTGTGTCTTTTGCCAAACTTGGAAAGTTTTCATTCATTATTTTTTTTTAGTACTTTTTTGCCCCATCCTCTTTCTCCTCTCCTTCCAGGACTTTGATGACATGAATGTAAGATCTTTTGTTATAGTTCCCACAAGTTCTTGAGGGTAAATTCTTTTTGTTTTGTCTTTTTTCTCTCTGTTGTTCAGATTAGGTAATTCCTATTGTTCCTTCTTCAAGTTCACTGATTCTTTCCTCTATCCCCTCCATTCTCCTATTAAGTCCATCCAGCAAGTTTTTAAGTTTGGTTATTGTAAATTTCAGTTCTATAACTTACATGTAGTTCTTCTGTATATTTTCCACTCCTTTACTGAGAATTTTAATTTATTTGCTGAAAGTTTTGATCCATTCATTTGTTTCACATGTGTTTGTAATTGCTCACTGGGACATTTATATGATGGCTATTTTAAAATCTCTGTGATTCTATTGTCTTTGTCACCTCAGTACTGGAGTTTATTGATTCCCTGTTTATCATTCAGGTTGGGTTTCTCTTTGTTCCTAGTATGATGAGTGATTTTCTATTGAAACCTGGACATTTTGGGTATTATTTTATTAGATTTTGGATCTTATTTCATCCTCTCTTTAACTGTCTTCCTCTGGCACTGCTCTGACAGGAGAAGGTGTGGCATCACCTTGTTACTGCCAGGTAGGGATAGAAGTCCAGGCCTTCCACTTGGTTTCCACTGACACCTGAGAGGAGGGAGGCACTTCTGTTACTGCTGTGTGGAGGTAGGAATTCTGGCTCCCCATTAGGTTTCCACTGAACCATTCTGGCTGGGGCAGTGGAGGAGGGGGTACGAATGCTACGTTACTGTTCCTCATCTGGCCTCCACTGATACCACATTGCTGCTGGACCTTGTTGCTGCTGGGCCTTGTTACTGCTGGGCAATGGGGAAAGTCGGAACTCCCCATGAGCCCTTCTCAGACACCACCTCAGTAGGGAGTGAGAGGGACACTTCCTTATTGCTAGTGTGGGGGTGGAGGTGGAAGTCCAAACTCCCTACATGACTTTCTTTTATACTGCCCCCACCACCAGAGGTATCAAGGTTTAGGTAGCCTCATGACAACCTGTCAAAGGTGAAAGTCTATGCTCCCCGCTGGTTTTGCTGGCATGGATGGGAGTGCTTTCATGGTTTTCTCTGTGGTATTTGGCTGAAGTAGAGCATTGAACGTTTAAAAGTTTACTGTCGTCTTTCACATCCTTTGGGCTGAAGGAGAGCAGGCTTTCTTCAGAGCCACGTTTTTGTCTATCATTTCCAGGACCTAGTTTGGAATAAATAGGACAAAAGGAAAATCCAAAGAACTCACCCCCATGTTATTCCTTGGGTCTCACAGTCCCTAAATGTCCATCTTCTTCACTCCACCTTTCAAAATTTCTCATGTTAGTTTTATACATAATGATCAGGAGGGTTGTTTGCACTTAGTGAAAGGAATAGAGAAAATTACATCTGTTCCATATTCCTGCGAGTCCCTGTTCATTTATTTTTCATGCCCTTCTTTTCAAGCCAGACTGTAAAGACAACATTAGCTTTTTTTTTTTTTAACCACAGCAATCCCAGAAACAGGCAAAATATCCAGGTTATTGTAGACATTTGATACCTATTTTTGAAAGAATTAATGCATGGGTAGTAAAACTATAGTGATTTTCCCTGTCTATATATATTTATCAACTTTTCTAAAGTAAGTCCATGTCATCTTTATAATAGAATAAATTAACTTCTTAATGAGAGAAATGAAGGCCCAAAATAGGTGAAAATATATTGACAGTACCAATTTGACCAAAAGAATTTTATTCTGCAGGCTCAGATAACTCACCTTGGAGTTTTGGGAAGAATTTTCAGGTATGACTGGAAAATCATTGTCAATAATCATGAAATGTGAAGAATAAAAGAGGAGGGAAAAACTGGCCTTATCCAAGTATCCTTGTGTCTGTTATGTAAAAGGAGAGATTCTGGAACATTTACTTAAGTGAGATTGATACTGAACATCCACAAATTATGGGCAGAGTAATTAATTTCTGGTTATAAAGACTGAAGGTCTCTAATCTTGTGGAGCCAGCCTTGCCACAGGGCAGGCAGTAGGGTGAGTTCTGTCATGATGGGTATGGGGAATTGTAAGCGTGCAAGGTGGGGGTGTCACAGACAAAAGAAATATTCATTCATTCTAGTAAACTCAATGTTCAAAATTCATGAACTTTTGAATATCTGTCCTTCATTCCTACTCCCAACCTCTGACCTAAACCTGCCTGCTATTTGGCCACCATGCTGATGAACTTCTGGTTTAGCCCCTTCTTGTTAATTCTTAGGCAACAACTTCTCAGTTCCATCCCTTTGTGCATCCTTAGTTTTGTTGTTGCTTAATATCTTGGCCTAGAGCCACCCGTCCCCCAATAGAGCAATCAACTCTTATACTATAGGAAGACACAAGTCTACTGAAAACAAATCATGCCATACCAACCACATTTCCCTTTTTTAGAAAAGTTGCTCAGTTGGTAAATCCAGGAATGCCTGATGAAGTTCATTGTCAACAAGATATTTGGCACACTCTCTGTTACCTAGTACATGTCTTGACATTCGAACCAAGTGATGAAAAATAAACTGCATTGTATTGTTTTTACTAAGTTGAATTAGATTGGATTGAAATTAAAGGGAAAATGAAAACTGTTTCAACAATGGCTTACAAAGATTGTTGATTGTCCTCAAAGAAGTTCTTTAGTGGTGAGCTAAATTGTGGCATATTTAGCTATTTTCTAGTCAATACTTTATCAATTTTACTCTAATGAAGACACTAAATATATGTTTTATTAGATTGGCAATTGGCACAAACTTGAGAATGGATAGCAGATGGGTTAAATAATGGAATCAGATTTGAAAATCATCTTGACAGCCTGGAATAACTAGAAAATAAAATTTAATAAGAATAAATGTAAAGCCTGTTTTTAAATGCATAAAATATAAGCTTTCAAAAATTTGAAATTCTGACAATAGCTAATATTTGTGAGTTCATAATCAACTTGATCCATTCATATATTGTAAATCGGTACAAAATTGTTAGGAAGTAATTTGGCAAATGTTTCAAGGGTCACATACTTTTCCTACTCTTTGACATGGTAACGTCACTCTGTGTTCTAGTTTGCTAGCTGCCAAAATGCAATATACCAGAAACGGAATGGCTTTTAAAAGGGGGAAATTAATAAGTTGCAAGTTTATAGTTCTAAGTCCGAGAAAATGTCCCAATTAAAATGGTCTATAGAAATGTCCAATCTAAGGTATCCCGGGAAAGATACCTTGGTTCAAGAAGACCAATGAAGTTCAGGGTTTCTCTCTCAAGTGGAAAGGCACATGGTAAATATGGCGTCATCTGCTAGCTCCCTCTCTTGGCTTCCTGTTTCATGAAGCTCCCCGGGAGGTGTTTTCTTTTTTCATTTCCAAAGGTCGCTGGCTGGTGGACTCCGCTTCTCGTGGCTATGTCATTCTCTACTCTCTCTGAATCTCCCTTTCTTTAAAATATTTCCTCTTTTATAGGATTCCAGTAAGCTAATCAAGACCCACCTGAATGGGTGGAGACACATCTCCACCTAATCCATTTTAACAACCACTCTTGATCACTCAAGATCACATCAAGATCCCTAAGTCACATCTCCAGGGAGACAATCTAATTGCAGTTTCAAAAATACAGTACTGAATAGGGATTAGAAGAAACAGCTGCCTTTACAAAATGGGATTAGGATTAAAACATGGCTTTTCTAGGGTACATACATCCTTTCAAATGAGCGCACTCTGGGAGATTAATCATGAAAAAAATCTAAAAAGAAGAAAATAATGAATGTAAAAAGAAGTTTATTATGGTATTGCAATGATAGTAAAAATTTGAAAAGAAATGTATAACAATAATGATCATCATTTGGTAATTATATATATATCAACTACATTATGCAGCTTAAAAAAGGGAGGATATTTAAAAAGAAAGAAGTGCTATTCTCGAGACAGCATAGCAATAAGAAAAATCTTATAAAGGATAAAACACAAAATATTTTATGTTCTGAACACAGTTATTGTAAAATCATGTATGCTTATGGAAAAGGATTGCATAAGACAGAAAAATGAAAGCAACTGCTGTGGCAGGATATTGTGTGATTTTTCTGCTCTGATATTTATTATTATTATAAAATAATATGTAATTTATAATAATGTATAAATTAACAAGACACGGTTGGGAGAAGTAGCCCAATAGCAGTTCATTCTCACAAAATATCTTATGGTTTTCATCAGCTGCAAATCACTTTCTTGAAACGGAGGAAGAGCTGGTCCCCAAAGGAAGGAGTTACACAAATAAAAATCAAAACCCTGTGCAAATGAGGTAAGAATCTTCTATAGTGCCTTGGTCACATCTAGAATACTGTATGCAACTCCAGGGATCATTACAATATATAGCATATCCCGACAGGACAAATCCCTGTTAAGTCAGCATCCCATAAGAGGTACAGCTTCTCTCTTCTCTCTGCTCGGGACACCAGAATCTGATTGCCAGAACCAGTTTTGTCCACCCCAAAGAAAAACAGGACAGGGGTATTCTTTATTGTATAATAAGACATTACCACTATTTTTAAAAACTGTGGTATTGGTACAACTGGCCAAAAAAAGTTTCACGAATACAGAAAAATTTAGTACCATACGATAAATGTACCATTGCTAATCATTGAGGAAAAGCTGAATAATTCTTGAAGCGGGGCTCTTAACTAAGTCTTCCAAAAGTTAACTACCCCGGGGAAGGTGTATTGCTGACTGGGGTATTTCAAATGTTAACTAATGCCCATAGACTACCAATTAAAACGAAATAACATACCTCTGTATTACACAATTAAAGACAGAAGTGTTTTAAAGTAAATTCCAGGCAATATGACAGCCTTTTATTATAGGTGAACGCAACTCAGACTTTAACCAGCTGTTTTAGATACCTATACCTTGACACCAGCTGAGTTTTCCCTACCTTTAGGCACAACCAGGCCAGGGAATCAGTCCCAGACTCCCCATTTCCCTGAGAGTCTGCGGCCTACACCCCTTCTGATACCAATTTCTATACTCACTGCCATTGGTTGCCAACAATAGAAACCACACTGATTAACTTAAGGAGCAAACGAATGGATTAGTGGGAGGGTAACAGTAGCTGACATAACTGATGAGGAAGCTGGGGATCTAGGCTTGGGTACAGCCCATTGTTATCCTAGTGACATGAATATCCTATTTCTGCTGATGCTGAAGGCCTTGCCACCCAATGCTGGCTGCTGGATTCCACCACAGCCACGGTGAATGAGCTTCCTCTCAGCCCTTCGCATGCCACTACTTTGCAGATTACAATTTCCAGATGGCAGCATATGGTCAAACATCAGGATTCCAAGGTGGAAAGCCAGTCTGCTCCTCTCTTTCTGGGCGATTTCTCAAAGCAGGAAGGGTGTTTCATACTAGGCCGCCAGAATAATACACATTCATTTTACCCCAACAATGTCATATCCCTCTGCCTCCTACAGGTTCCAGTAAACTCATGTTCTTCTTTCTCCAGAGATCGCAAGTAATATTTAGGGAAGTATCTATGTAGAGTAAATGCCTGATAATCGGCTTTAGTGGAGGGATATTACTACCTGACGTACATTCGTTCCAAGAATAGTTAACCTCAGAAAAATCACTTAGACAATGTGAGCCTTAAATTCCTCATCTTTAAAATGGGTATTACACCACTTATCTCACAGGGTTGTTGTAAAAATTCAAAATTTTTACATATTGAAAAATGAAATGCATAATATACAAAGGACATAAAATAGAAATGGAGAGTCTTTCTTGTTTCTGGATGGACAGACTACTTTGTAGAGACGCCATTCTCCTCAAGTTAATCTATGAATTCAATGCAATTCTGATAAAAATTTCAAATTTCAATAGACTTCTTGTTATCTAGATAAACTCATTCCCAGTTTATATAGAAATTTAAAAAGTGAGCCATCATACAAGAATGTTTAGAACATAAGGAGAATGAAGTCTCATCATTACAGACATCCAAACATATTATGAACCAATAGTGGTTAAAAAGGGGGACACTGGTGAAGAAATTTGCAAACAAGTAAATGAAATAAAATAGGCAACATGATTTTATGCACAATTTTTCTGTAAATCTAGCTCAAAAAAAGAGGAAAAAATCTATAAACTTATGTGAATATAGAGGTTTAGTGTATAATAAAGATGGCATTTCAAATCAGCTGAAAAAAGATGGGCTAGTGGGCGGGCCACGGTGGCTCAGCAGGCAAGCATTCTTACCTGCTGTGCCCGAGGACCCGGGTTCGATTCCTGGTGCCTGCCCATGTAAAAAAAAAAAAAGGGCTAGTCAAAAAAAAGTGTTACACATTGGAAAGAAATAAACTTAAACCCCTACTTCATACCACTGCAAAAAAATGAATTTTGGATGGACTAAAGATCTAAACATGAAGAAATAAAGTTCTAAAAGTGCTAAAAGACTATACAGAGGAATATTTTTATCTGTTTAGGACTTGAAAAGTGTTACTAAGCAGAACACAAAATAAGAAGCAGTAAAGGAATTCAGTCAGACACCTGAGGGGCGTGTTTACATGTATGACCCCACGCCAAGGCTCACTGAGAGTGCGGGGACAGCCGAGGACACCAGCGTCCTGCCAGCTGGCCTTTTCTCACAAGCCTGACTTTGGCCATGCGGTTCTGTGTCTTAACATCGAAGCAGAGGGAAGCCTGAGGCGGTGACTCATCTCTGCTTAACGTGAGCTGCAGGTTTCTCATGAGGGGAGGCAGGATGCACACCTGTCCTCTTTGTTGTGAAAAGTTTATGTGATTTAGGGGTTAGAACCCATATGAATTTGAAATATGGCATTAGAGCTGGCGTGGTTAGGGCAACCCTGGTGGTGCCATAGGCCACCAGAGGTCAAAAGAAAGCAAAGCCCTGTTAAGATTAAATATCAAAACCTTCCTCTCCTTGGGTTACCTGCAGGATGTGGATTATTATCATGGATGGGGTATAACTGGGATGGACCTGGAGAAGATATTATCAGCTAAGCATCTAGAAAATATGTGTGAGAATGTACTGCTTTGAATGAGGACCCATCCTATTTCCCTGGTTACCTACCGGGCACTGACACCAAGAGTCGATCTGTCAGAAGGATCCTTGTCTTCTCTGAGTTACCACCAAGGATACCAAGAAACTCCAGCACACTAACCTGTTCACATTTTCTTTTAATCCACTAGCCTAGGAATTTCTATCCTGCTCATCTCCATAACCCTAGCAACTAACCTAATAGCTATTCCCTGAAAATTCAGTGAATTATAAAAATATATATCATATCTCTTTGACAGTGTGAGCTCAGGTACTGATTACATTATTCCGATCATCTCTCCAACTAGGCTGTGAAAAACTGGAGGGCAAAATCCATGTCTGATTTGTCTCTGTATAACCACCCCCCAGTATTCAAACCATGCCTGACACATAGTAAGCACTCGACATGTTTGTTGAATACTGAATGAATGAATGAGTGAACAAGTGAATAAAAACAAGCTCCCCATTTCTGAACAGGTGAGTTGCATTGCTGTTTTCCTGCAGCATAGAACTCATCTGGGCTCTAAAGTTATTCTTTATTACAGTGGCTTTCAAGGTTTAAGTGTGTCAGAATCATTGCGTGGTCAAGCTCCTTAAAGTAGGATAAAGCCTAGATCTTTCTATTTTTTACTGAGTTCCCTAGGTGATTCTGATACCTACCAAATATTGAGAACCGATGCTTTAGTTTGATTCTTCTCAACCTTCTGCATGCCACATTGTCACAGAAAATCTTACTTATTCAGCCCATTGGAATAGACAAGATGAAGCTATTTGCAGTTGGAAGTGAGTAGGCCAGGGGGTTCAACATCATGGTCAACATAGGACCCTTTCATCCACAGAGAACACAGATTGGAAAGCTCTGCAGAGCTTTGCTACTCAAACTGTAGTCTGGAAACCAGAAGTTTCAGCATCAACTAAAAATTATTGAAATACAGGTGCTTGGGCCTCTCTGCATATCTGTTGAAGCAGAATCAGCATTCTAACTCATACGCACATTAAAGATCAAGAAACACTGTTTTGTTTTGCATGGGCAGGCACCAGGAATCGAACCTGGGTTTCTGGCATGGCAGGTAAGAATTCTGCCACTGAGCCATCGTCACACCACCCAAAACACTGGTTTTTTATCAGACCAAGTAGAGATATGAATGAAGCTGATCTGGATAGGACTAAGGTATATCAGAACACTGGGTAAAGGATGATATCATCCATATTTTAAAACTTCAACTTCTGTGTGAGACTAAAGGGAGAAATGTTTATTTGGTGCAAAATTTTTATTTTCAGTAATGCATTTCCTAATTTAACTTGTATGGTCAGTTTAACTGAATACCATAAGTACATGGAATCTTGAATAGGGTATGAGATTGTTGGTTTGTCCAGGTTGGTGTGATACCCCAATAAACCCCAGAGTGATTTGGACAGTGAATAAAGAAGTGTTTTCAAAGTCCCCTTGGGGGAATGGGAAGAAAGGGAGCAATATTCAACTTCCTCGTTTGGTGAATTTCTGATATTCTCGCAAGCAGTGGGGACAACCAAATTAATATGCCGAGCCCTTGATCTTGGGGATCGTCCCTATGAATCTTATCCATGCAAAGGATAGGCTAAGCCTACTTAGAGTTAGCCTTAAGAGTCACCCCCCAGAGAACCTCCTTTGTTGCTCAGATGTGGCCTTTCTCTCTCTCTCTCTCTAAACCGACACAGCAAGTGAACTCACTGCCTTCCCCCTCTCTACGTGGGACATGACTCCCAGGGGTATAAACCTCCCTGGCAACGTGGGACAGAAATCCTGGGATGAGCCAAGACCCAGCATCAAGGGAATGAGAAAACCTTCTCGACCAAAAGGGAGAAGAGAAAAATGAGACAAAAAGTGTCAGTAGATGAGAGATGTGAGTCAAGAGGCTATTCCTACGTATTACACAGATATTTAGTTTATGGTGTAGTGGAGAGGCTGGAGGGAAGTACCTGAAACTGTAGAGCTGTGTTCCAGTAGCCATATTTCTTGAAGATGATTGTATAATGATATAGCTTTCGCAATGTGACTGTGTGATTGTGAAAACCTTGTGTCTGATGCTCCTTTTATCTATAGTATGGACAGATGAGTAAAAAATATGGATAAGAAATAAACAAATAATAGGGGGATCAGAGGTTAAAATAAATTGAGTAGATTGAAATACTAGTGGTCAATGAGAGGGAGGGGTAAGGAGTATGCTATGTATGAGTTTTTTTCTTTTTTCTTTCTTTTGCTGGAATGATGCAAATGTTCAAAAAAATGATCATGGTGATGAATACACAGCTATGTGATGATATTATGAGTTATTGATTGTACACCATGGATGGAATGCTTGTTTGTTAACTTTTTACAATAAAAACATTAAAAAAAAAAAAAGAAAGAAAAAAGGAAACACTGGTTTTGACAAGCCT
>PVIY010046138.1:0-18651 GCA_004026745.1 Myrmecophaga tridactyla | reverse complement strand
ATGTTAAAATAAATTTAGTTTGAAATGCTAGTGATAAATGAAAGCAAGGGGTAAGGGGTATGGTATGTATAATCTTTTTTTCTCTATTATCGTTTTATTTCTTTTTCTAAATCGATGCAAATGTTCTAAGAAATGATGAATATGCAACTATGTGATAATATTAAGAATTACTGATTGTATATGTAGAATGGAATAATATCTTAATGTTTTTTTGTTAATTTTTTTAAATTAATTAAAAAAAAATTTAAAAAAAAATAAATTCCTCTAACTCTGAAGCTCCTAGGGTGGCTACACTTTAAACGTGGTCCTGGCCCCAGAGTTACATCGGGGGGGGTGGCTTTTCTGCCCTGCCCAGCAGGCTCTGAGTTAGCCGGGAGGAAGCTGTGGGAGGGGGTGGCGGTGGTGGTGGGGGGGGGTGGTAAGGAAACAGGGCGGGTCTGTGACCTTGGCCACGGCCCCCTCCTTACCTGACCAGCTGTCCCCTGATCTGAAAGAAGGGGCTGGTTAGATCCTTGGAAAGGCCCTTTCTAGATTCCAAAAAAAACCCCAGTAACCCAGCAAGGGCCAACCTGTGCCCATTTGGTGGAAAGGAAGGAGAAAACACTGCACTGGGGACAGGATGCTGACCTCTGAGCCAAGGCCTTCTATGAACCTGTCTCCACTTGGAGGGCTTGCTTTGCATCTCCCAAGGCAGTGCCTCCCCTCCATCTCGCCTTCTGTTAAGATCTGCCTCTGATTCACCCCAAACCAAATCACACATCCCTCCCACCAAGTTCGCCTGGTGGCCCGTAAACCAGCCAGGCATGTGTATGAATCTCCTGCTTCATTCTGACAAGAATCGTGCTCAGATAGCAGGGCCACTGCAGTGGGCTCCAGCCCTCCTGACCTGGGTTATCAGCCGCAGTGGCTCCACCAGTATCTTGGCACCACAGGTCCCAATGACATTCTCCCCCATGTTCATTTTCGGAGGAGCCTTCCCAGGACTCCTGGACTCTGCATTCCAGGTCCACCCAGACCCTTGTCTCCTTGTCGGAGTGGGAAACAAAACTCAGGGCATCTCCCCCATCCCTACCTGGAGATCTCGCCACTATCTGGGTCCTGGGACACCTCCCTGGGCTGGCTGGGACCACAGGCGGGGGGCAGGCGAGGCTCTTCCGGAAGGCTTGCTGACAACCACTCTCCTGGTTTGGCGTCCATGGCTGCTGTGGGGGAGGGTGGGGGAAGGAGAGGAGAGGAGAGAGCAAACGTTTTGGAGCTCAGTCCACATCTATGTGGAGCCTCTTGGAGGATGCTCTTTACCTGGCTGGGCCACAAGGCCCAGAAAAGCACAAACCCCAGGCCAGTCCTGATGGTTGCCTGCGCCTCAGGTCAGGGCACTGCCTGCTGGGCAGCTGCTGGGATGGCCCTGAACACCAGGCACAGGCAGACAGCTGGCTGTCGCATGCAGCACAGCAGAGACACAAACCACTCTCCCTGTTCAGTCTCCCCTGGCTCATCTCTGGATGTCAGGGAACAGACCAACAGAACTAGTAATGGGGCATGGAGGCACACTGAACACCTACTCCTGGTTGATCAGAAATTCAAATTTAACTGGACATTCTGTATTTTTATTTGCTAAATTTGGCAACCCTAGAAGAACTCCTCACTTGGAGCTGCCCAAGGGTCCCACCCACAGGACCTAGGAAATGCCCCGACTCCAACTAGGAGAGCACCAACTGATGCCCACGGCCAAGGACCAGGTGACTGGGCCATACAGGAGGACTTCACAGAGCAGCAGAGGAGAGAAGGCCCGGAAGAGACTGTCCAGGAGCTCACCCAAGGGCTGGGGACAAGGCAGAGGAGAGTTTACACTCTACTTCTGTATTTCAAATGCCAGGGACTCCTCTCCTGCCCCACCTCTCTGCCCTTCTCATTCAACAGCTAAAGATTCATTATCACTGCTGGAGCAACACATGGACAGTCTAGATTTGCAGCTTCCTTAATCCAAACTCCTTTCAGCTCTTTCATTTTAAAAATATCTCCCATTCCTTTGCAATGTGACCCCTCTGATTTTATCTTGACCAACAAAGGAAGCTTCCTTGCTGGATTCCTTAAACATCCATGGCAAGTGGTACAGCTATGACTTCCAGATAATTCTATTTTGTCCCAAACAAGAAATCTGCTGTGGATATGGAGCCTAAATGCATGGCTGTATTTACAGACTCACACCTAAGCACCATATTGAACTGTCCCCACTGGACTGAGTCTGGCAACTAAGAGTCCAGGGTTTTCTGAGCCATTCTTGAACAGACCATTGGCTAGTGCTTGTCTTTATTCTCTGCTCAATGGGCCTCTAATAAGGTCCAGGAGAAAAAGCTTAGGTATATGAAGCAACGCGTGGTTGGAGGGAAACCACACACAAGTGCTGGGGGATTCACAGGAAAAATCCCACGACAGCGAATGGCCTTGCAAAGATGGTGCCCAGAGGTGGGCCAGTCCTTTAGCAAGAGGAACATTCCCCAGGGGGAGTGAGGGCAGAAAGGCCTGGGGCCAGGATTGGGGAGGAACCCAGCCAAACTCTCCTGAGGTCCTTTGAGGAGTTTTTGGTCCCGTCACCAAGTGGCAATCACCTCATTTTCCAGTTCCTCTCACCATACATACGCCACACCACAGCCATTCAACGGTCCCAGCAAGGAGGGGAAGGCAGCAATGCACGTGTACCTGAGGATCCCTGGGACAGCAGCTGTATTTGCCCACCTGATTATTCACTTCAGATGGGCCGAGCATTTGAACTCCAGGGTCCACCAACAAAGCTTGTGATTTTGATATTCAAAAAGGTCTTGTTTGACAGGGAAATGAGATCTTTCCTCAGGCCAGTATCTTGGGAAAGTCTTACATCACATCCTCGGCCTCTTTATTTCCTTTTGGCCCTTCAGGCTGAGTCCTTTGCTTAAAAATAATGTATTCTGGTCCTGCATTCATCTGATCATGTAGTTTGAGGATGCCATGGGTTCCACATTGAGGGTGCTACCTTTAGTACTGGAAACGCAATACATGGGGGCTAAGGGGGCTTACTGAGGAAAAGTGGGTAGGGCCTGCGGTGGTGGATTTCCAACTGGGTCTCTCGGTGGGGGGGGAGGGGCGGGTGGATTCCTAGTGAGAGAAACAGCATGAGTGAAGGCCAGGAGGCCTGGCTCAGTAGCAAGGCATGAGTGAGGGGGTCTGTGGGAGGTAGGTGGGAGGGGCCAAGTGGGATTGGGGGTCAAGGTGGGCGGGAGAAGAGAAAGCAAGGGCTGAGAAGTGGGATGGTATGGGCGGAAGGATCAAGAAGCTCTCCAGTAGGGAAGGAATGAAGGAGAAGACAGCGTCAAGGAGATCTGAGCCTGGTGGATTAGAGGGGAGGGGCAGTTAATATTCGGGTCCCTGACAGGTGTAGTGAGGCCAGGGTTGGGTGTCCCAGAGGCCACGTGAGAGGTTGGGGGAGCTGAGGGGCAGGAGTGGGCGTCCTGGGTCCCAACCAGGACTGAGCAAAAAGGAGCAGGCGCGTGGACAGGGAGGCGTGGTCTCACAGTTCAGTGCAGGCTTACCAGGGGTGGGGGGAGGTTGAGCATGGGGTGGGAAGAAGGGCTGCTGGGCTCTAGGAGGGGCTGGGGCAGCAGCTCCTGCATTCCCTGGGAGAAGCTCGGGGACCTGCTTGTGACCACAGAGGACTGAGCCATTTTCATGTGAAGACCCGGCACTTGCCAGGGCCCTGACTCTGCAGTGACATCAATATCACTAACACAGCAGCAGCCACCACTGAGCCATTTCTATCAGTGACAACCTCAAGTGCTTCACTATGACCTCTATAGGTAACAGCTGATGAGCCTTTCCAGAAGCTATGACCATATTCAGAGTCTCAGCATCCCTGCTGGGCATTTTTGTAAATTGAGGATGTTACTGATAACAAGCACTATGGGGCATTTTGGAAGTCTGGCGCTACAGAATTTGAAATCTTTTTTTTTTTTTGCATGGGCAGGCACCGGGAATCGACCCCAGGTCTCAGGCATGGCAGGCGAGAACTCTGCCTGCTGAGCCAGCGTGGCCTGCCCTGAAATCATTTCTAACTTGATATCATTAAGTCAAACTGACAACAATTATCCACCCTGGATAAATTATTTAACTAATTGTCTTTAAAAAAATTATTATTGAAAATTAGGTTTACAGAAAAGTCATGCAAAAAATGCAGTGTTCCCATATAACTCCCTATTGTTGGCCCTTTGCATTCATGTGGCACCTTTGTTGCAGCAGAGGAAAGAATAGTGAAATAGCACTATTAAATACAGGCATAGTTTACATCAGGTGTCTCTCCCCCTGTACACCACCTATTAGTAACTCCTTGTAATAGTGTCAAAGGTATGTCATAATTCATGAAAGAACAATTCTTATACTTGTATTATTACCCCAAGTCCATCTTCTATAACAGGGTGTGTTATACAGTCCTGTATGTATACAGATACAGATACATGTTTTATCTGCTAACTTTCACTCTAGTAACATAAATGAGCCCACGCTTCCTTTTCAACCACATTCACATACATAGTTCAGTGCTGTTAATTACGCTCACAATAATGTGCTATCATCACCACCATTCATTTCCCAACCTTTATTATCAAGCTAAATAGAAATTCTGTACAAACTAAGCATCAGATCCCTATTCTCTACCCTCATTCTATTCCCTGGTAACCTATATTCTAGATTTTAACTTTATGAGTTGGCTTATTATAATTAGGTCATATCTGTGAGATCATACTTTTATGTGTGGTTTATTTTACTCAGCATAATGTCCTCAAGGCTCATCTGTGTTGTCACATGCTTTAGGACTTCATTCCTTTTTACAGTTGACTAATATTCCACCATATGTATATAACACATTTTCTTTATTCATTCATCGGGGCTGATTGCTTCCAGCTTTTGGAAATTGTGCATAATGCTGCTATGAACATCAGCAGGGAAATACCTGTTGGAGTCCCTGCTTTCAGTTCTTCTGGGATATACCTAGCAGTGGGATTGCTGGGCCATATGGAAATTCTATACGTAGTTTCCTGAAGAACAGCCAAACTGTCTTACAGCAGCTGCACCATTTTACATTCCCACCAGTAATGAATGAGTGCTCCTATTTCTCCTCATCCTCTCCAACACTTGTAATTTTTGTGTGCGTGTGTTTTTAATTATAGTCATTTTAGTGGGCATGAAATTATATCTTGGGTTTTGATTTGCATTGCCCTAATAGCTAGTGATGCTGAGCAGCTCATCATGTGCTTTTTAGTCCTTTGTATATTCTCTTTGGAGAAATGTCTATTCAGGTCTTTTGCCCATTTTTTGATTGGCTTGTGTTTTCAATTTTGGGTTGCAGGATTTCATGATATATTCTGGACTGAGCAGGCTGTCTCTTCACTTTCATGACAAAGTCCTTTGATACATAGAAGTTTTTAATTTTGAGGAGGTCCCATTTATTTATTTTTTTCTTTTGTTGCTTGTGTTTTGGGAGTGAAGTCAAACCATTGTCTAACACAAGAGCCTGAAGATGCTTCCCTACATTTTCTTCTAGGAGGTTTATGGTCCTGGTTATGATATTAATATCTTTGACCCATTCTGAATTAATTGTTCTGTGTGGTACCAGACAGGGGACATACTACTGTACATACACATTACTCATCTTTGCATGTTGACCTTTGTACTCCACCGCTTTGCTGAACTCATTTATTAGCTCTGGTAACTTTGTTGCAGATTTTCCAGAACTCTCTATGTGAAGAATCACGTCATCTGCAATAAGTGAAAGTTTTACTTCTTCCCTTGCCTAACTGCTCAGTACTATGTTGATTAACAGTGGTGACAGTGGGCATCCTTGTCTTGTTTTATATCTTAGAGGGAAAGCTTTCAGTCTTTCACCATTGAGTATGATGTGGGCTTTTCACATATGCACCTATCATGCTGAGTAAGTTTCCTTCTATTCCTATTTTTCGAAGTGCTTTTATCAGGAAAGGATGCTGAATTTTGTCAACTGCCTTTTCTGCATCAATTGAGATGGTCATGTGGTTTTTCCCCCTTTGTTTTGTTCATGTGATGTATAACATTGATTGATTTTATGATGAACCACCCTTGTATATCTGGGATAAAGCCCACTTGATCATGGTGTTTTATGCTGTTGATGTGCTGTTGGATTTAGTCGGTATTTTTTTTTGAGTATTTTTGCATCTGTATTTATAAGAGAAATTGATCTGTAATTTTATTTTCTTGTAGTATATTTATCTGGCTTTGGTATTAGGTTAACGTTGGCTTCAATAGGATGAGTTAGGTAGTGTTCCTCATCTTCAACTTTCTGGATGAGTTTGAGCAGAACTGGTATTATTTCTTCTTGGAACGACTGGTAGAATTCATCAATTCTAGATTGAAGCCATCTGGTCCTGGGCTTTGCTTTCTTGGGAGGTTTTGTTTTGTTTTGTTTTTGGATGCATGGGCTGGAAATCGAACTTGGGTCTCTCTTGGGAGGTTTTTGAGGACTGATTTAATCTCTTTACTTGTAATTGGTCTGTTGAGGTCTTTTATTTCTTCTCATCAGTGCACATTGTTCTTGTGTTTTTAGGAATTTGTTAGTTTCGTCTAGGTTTTCTAATTTGTTGGCATACAGTTGTTCCTAATAGCCTCTTATGATCCTTTTTATTTCTATGAGGTCAGTAGAATGTTCCCCTCTCTATTTCTGATTTTATTGATTTGCATCTTCTCTTTTTCAGTCTAGCTAAGGGTTTGTTAATTTTATTGCTCTTCTCAAAGAGTCAAGTTTTGATTTTGTTAATTCTCTCTACTGTTTTATTATTTTCAATTTATTTCTGCCCTAATCTTTGTTATTTCTTTCCTTTTGCTTGCTTTGGGTTTACTTTGCTGTTATTGTTCTAGTTCCTCCAGGTGTTCAGGTAGGTCTTTGATTTTAGCTCTTTTTTTTCATGGCCTCTATGATCTGGTCTTTATTCAAAATAAGGTGTCCAAAATGATTATGCATTTCATGGAATAAACAATTTAGATGGCAGGCTTCTTTTCTTCCATGGTAAATTTCTTTTCTCCTGCCTTCTTGGTAGCTGCAGCCTTCTTTCCCAACGGCTTCTGCTTCTATGGCTTCTCAACACCAACAGCCTTCTTTCCTCCTGTGGTAGTTAGATTCATTTGTCAACTTGGCCAGGTGAAGGCACCTAGTTCCGTTGCTGCGGCCAGGGGCCAATGGTATGTGAAGCTCATCTGTTCTAATTACATCTGCAGTCGGCTAGGAGGCGTGCCTGCTGCAATGAATGACGTTTGACTTAATTGGCTGGTGCTTAAATGAGAGAGCGCAACATAGCACAGCCCAAGCAGCTCAGCATACCTGATCTCAGCACTCGCAGCTCAGCCCAGGCCCTTGGAGAGGAAGAAAGAAATCACCCCGGGGAACGTTGTTGGAACCCAGAGGCCTGGAGAGAAGGACAGCAGAGACCATCCTGTGCCTTCCCACGTAAGAAAGAACCTTGTAGAAAGTTGGCTGCCTTTCCTCTGAAGAACTAATAAAATAAATCCCCTTTTATTAAAAGCTAATCTGTCTCTGGTGTGTCGCATTCCAGCAGCTAGCAAACTAGAACACCTCCTTTCTTCCTCACTACAGGCTTCTTGCCTGGAACCGCCTTCTCATCTGATTTAGTCTTCGCTACTGCAGCTTTATCCACCCTGAGTTTGTGATTCCTTTCCTGGCAAAGAATGGTGTTTCAGTGCATGGTCTTGGCATATGGGTTGAGTTTCAACATGATTCTCAGGTTTCTTAGTAGATTCTTCTTCAGGACTCTGGAATGAATCTTCTTCCATGGTGCTTGGTGGGCTCTTTGGATCTCTGGGCTTTTCAAGATTCTGCTAAGGTCTGTATTCATCATCTTGTGCATGCGAAGGTTGTAGATACTCTTGAGGGAGGCAGCTTTATGCCAAGAGCCACACGGGTCATCTAACTTGCAGAAAGCACTTTCAGTCCAAATGCAGAAGTGCCTTACATGCCCACCAGGAGCAATGTTCGGCTTATTCCATCAAGCAGAGTGGATGTCTCCGAAGGCTTCAATTGTACCATTGTCCTCATGTAGATGATGCAGGGTCCCTTGCACTGCTTGTGACTATGGTTTCTCATTTCGCCCTTGTTAGCTCTCATTTGCTGAAAGGCTTAGACCTTTTTGATATCATTCTAGGCCTTAACTTTCTTAAAAAAGAAAAACAGCCTCTGTGGCCTTCTTATAGCCTTCAACTTTGTCTTTCATAATCAAAGGAAGTTCAGGAACTTCCTCAGTATGATGACCTTTAGGCATGACTAGCACTGGTAAGGCCGAGGCAGCCAGGGCAGAGCAGATGGCATATTGTATTTGTGTTGTGCTTTCACTGTGCTGCCATTGATGCCATGTTTTGGTTGGTGCAAACATGTGGCTTCCATGACACCTATTTCCAGAAGCGTCCCGGCTAGATTGGTGAGTCCCACCACCTTGAACTCCGGGAATTCAAGCCACAGATCTGCCAGTGCCCCAGGACTCAGCTCTTGTTTGATGACTTGCTAACTCACTGACAGCAAGAAATCACCCCGGGGAACATTGTTGGAACCCAGAGGCCTGGAGAGAAGGACAGCAGAGACCATCCTGTGCCTTTATTTTTGTGCAAGGTGGTGTGAACAAAGTTCATAATATCCAGTCTAATGGGAGCCTTGAATACAGCAGGCAAATTAACACTCTCGCAAGATGTCTTCGCCTTTTCAGAGTACAACGATATCAGTGGGTGAGCACATGCCCTGCAGGGGGCGGGGGGGGGGTGGAGAGGAGAAGGCATTTCTTTTTTCTTTTTTAATGTGTTTTGATTTGTTGGATTCTCATTTTCACTCATCTGAAGATATTTTCTGATTTCCCTTGCAATTTCTTCTTTGACCTACTGATTGTTTAAAAGAGTGTTATTTAACTTCCATATATATGAGAACTTCCAGTTCTCTGCCTGTTATTGATTTCCATTTCATTCCACTATGGTCAGAGAAGATGATTTGTATGATTTTAACCTTTCTAAAGTTATTGAGACTTGTTTTGTGACCTAATATGTGGCTGTGTTAGGGTTCTGTAGAAAAACAGAACCAACAGGTGAGATCTGTAAATATAAGATTTATAAGGGTGTCTCATGCAACAATGAGAATGGAAGAGTCCAAAATCTGTAGGACAGGCTGTGAAGCTGGTGGCCCTGATGAAGGGTCTGGATGAACTCGACAGGAGAGGCTCACTGGCTGAAGAAGCAATGAAAGAGTCTCTCTTCTTCCTTAAAAACCTTCAACTGATTGAATTATCCTGTTGTGGGAGACACACCTTAGTTGATCACAGATGTAATCAGCCACAACTGACTGATGATTTACTACACCAGCCTTCTGGTTTATCAACTAGCCACAAAATATCCTTGCAGCAATGAACAGACCAGTGCTTGCCTGACCAGACAACTGGTCACTTGGCCAAGCTGATACCAGGACCTAACTATCACAATGGTCTATTCTGGAGAATGATCCATAATCACTTGAGAAGAATGCATATTCTGCTGTTTTGGGGTGCAATGCTCTGTACATGTCTCTTAGATCTAGTTCATTTATCATAGTATTCAAGGTCTCTATTTACTTATTGATCTTCCATGTAGATATTCTATTTATTGACGAGAGTGGTATCTCCAGATATTATTGCAGAAGTGTCCCTTTCTCCCTTCAATTTTGCCAGTGTTTGCCTCATGAATTCTGTGACACTGTGGTTTGGTGCATAAATGTTTATGATTGTTATTTCTTCTTGGTGGATTGTCCCTTTTATTAATATATAATATCCAAATTATTTAACAGTTTTTTACTTGAAGTCTATTTTGTCCAATATTAGGATAGCTACCCCAGCTCTTTTTTGGTTACTGTTTGCATGGAATATCCCTTTCCGTCCTTTCACTTTCAACCTGTTTGTGTCTTTGGGTCTATGCTGAATCTTTTGTAAACAACATATAGTTGGATCATGCTTTTTAATCCATTCTTCCAACCTGTATCTTTTGATTGGGTAGTTTGATCCTTTACCATACAGTGCTATCACCATAAAGGCAGTACTTACTTTGCCCATCTCGTCCTTTGGTTTTAATATATATTTTTTGTTTCTCTTTTCCTTTATTGCAATCTCCTTTTCTGTATAGTTGATCTTTTGTGATGCATATGACTGATCCTCTTCTCATTTCTGTTTCTGTGTATATATATATATGTATATATATTTTTGGGGGCGGCAGGGGATATATGGACCGAGAATTGAGTTTGGGTCTCCCACATGGCAGGTGAGAATTCTGCTGCTGAACTACGTGTGCACCCTCTTGTTTCTGTGTATTTACTGTTTTTTTTGTATGTTGTATGGCAGGGTCACATTTCACTCTTTTTCCATGTGAGTATCCCATTATTGCAGCAACATTTGTTGAGTTTTTGTTTGTGTGCTTGTTTTGGGAAGTGCGTGGGCTGGGAATTGAATCTGGGTCTCCCACAAGGCAGGTGAGAATTCTACCACTGAACTACCCTTGTACCACCGTGCTTCTGTGTATTAAAAAAATTTTTTTTTTGCGTGGTTATCCTGGGTTTATATCATACAACCTAATCTATAATCTATCAATTTGAAAAGATAATTTAGCTTCAGTAGCATATATATTCTCTGCTCCCATATTTCTCTATTTCCCCTCTATGTTGTTTCTATCCCACTTTAGTACTTTGTATTTTGCACATCCATTATCAGGAAATATGCCTTTTTCTTGTTCAATTGTATTCTGATTCTTCTACAAATTAAAGAGTAGAGTATGTTGAGGATAGTACTGTTGGGTTTTGCATTTGCCCTTTTAGTTACTCTTTCTTTTATTATTATTATTATTATTTTTTTACATGGACAGGCACTGGGAATCGAACCCGGGTCCTCTGGCATGGCAGGCAAGCGTTCTTGCCTGCTGAGCCACCGTGGCCCACCTGAGTTACTCTTTCTTATGACCTTCATTTCTTTACATGACTCCAAGGCACTCTCTTCTGTCTTTTCCTTTCAACCTGCAGAACTCCTTTTAGTAATTCTTGTAGGCAGGTCTCCCTGGTGAACTCTCTGTTTCTGTTTATCTGTGAGTATTTTAAACTCTCCCTCATTCTTGAAAGACAGTTTTTCTGGATAAAGAATTTGGCTGGCAATTTTTCTCTTTCAGTACCTATATATATCACACCTGCCTTCTTGTCTCCATGGTTTCTGATGAGAAACTAGCACTTAGTTTTATTGAGCGCCCCTTATATGTGACAAGCTGCTTTTCTCTTGCTGCTTTCAGAATTCTCTTTTTATCTTTGGCATTTGACATTCTGATTAGTATGTGTCTTGGAGTAGTTCTGTTAGGATTTATTTGTTTGGAGCATGTTGTGCTTCTTGATCAATATGTCTTTTGTAAGAGTGGGGAAGTTTGCAGTCATTATTTCCCCAAATATTCCTTCTGCCCCTTTTCACTTCTCTTCTCCTTTTGGGAAACCTATGACATGTATGTTTGTGTCTTTCATGCTGTCACTCAAATCCCTGAGCCACTGATCATTTTTTTCTATTCTCTTCTCTATCTGTTCTTCTCACCGCATGATTTCAATTGTCCTGTCTTCTAGCTCTGATTCTTCCTTCTGCCTTTTCAAATTTTCTGTTAAATATCTCTAGTCTGCCTTTCAATCCCATAATTTGTTTTTTTTTATTCTTTCAAATTGTTCTTTATGCTCACACATTGTCTTCCTTATATATTTTTTATCTCTTTATGCATATTTTCCTTCGTCTCCTTGAATTAACTTAGGAGAGTTATTAGAACATCTTTGATAAGTTTTTCCAACTCCTGAATCTCCTCTGAAATTTTAATTTGTTCCTGTTTTCTTCATATGGCTTGTGATTTTTGATGCTGTCTAGACAACTGTTCTCTTGATGGGACACCTCCCCCCGTCCACGGTTTTATTGTTTGTCGGCTCTATGTTAAGGCTTTTCTTTGACGCTTGGTCTAACTGATCTAGACCTTTAGAAGAGTCTGTGTTTAATGTTCAGATTTTCTAAGCTCTTCATCCGATTCTTGCTCTGGATGTGCTGTGCAGTTCTTAAGACTGCACTTTTTGTGGTATTATTTCACCTCCAGAAGAGAGCTTCCTTTTCTCTGTTCCTTCTCTGGAAATCTCGATCCATTCTGCTTATTTTTGTGCAAACTTTTCTCCCCAGCTCCCATGATTTGTTTAAATTCTCTCCCTTACTCAGTGTCATCCTTACACTTCGCAGTTCTGGGACCTGTCCTATTTTACAGTAGTTCAGTTTACTCGCCCCCCTCCCCTCCCCCTCCCCCAACTCTTTTTTTTTCTCTGTGAGGCTTTCCTGCCTCTGGATTCTTCCCAATTAGGGGATACTGCCCCAGGGAGTCAGATGGGGTCAATCCAGAAAGGTGGGTCACTTCAGAAAAGTCTGTTTTGCCTTTAAGTGTTCTGGCCGACTGAAAATGGATCGGTCACAACAGTTCTAACTGGTCTTTCTATGGAGGGGTCCCCCTCACCCCACCCACTCCCCGGCCCCTCTGCATGCAACACTCCTTAGCTGGTGTCCAGCCTGGGTCTCTGCGGACTTAGGTCCCTGTACCTGGATATGCGTGGTGTTCTAACTCACTGCTGTCATTCCGTTTACAGTCTCTGTCTATGGTGAGAGGGACCTGGAACAGTGCAGCCTCTGTGTGACCCCCAAGTTGTGCGACTGATGTGATGAGGACAGACGGGGAGGGAAGACAGGAACTGACTGGCAGTCTGGGACGGACTTCTCCTACTGAGATTTTTGTGTTTCTTCTATTCAGCATTTGCGGAGGTGCTATTCAGTCCCTCCTGTCTTCCAGAGTTCAAAGCAAGTAAAATTTGTCCTTTTGCTAATCACCTTTTAGTGAAGGTATATTAATATTTATAGTGCTAATAAAACAAATATAAAATGACAGACGACCGAAGTTGGCAGAATCTCTAAAACTGTTCATCCTTAAAAGACCCTCTGCTCAGTGCTTCTCCCCCAAGTCCCCACCCCATCCTCAGTACTCAGCCTTCCCCTAGTATGGTAACCAGCTGCACCACCTAAAACATGGGCCTGGATGCTTTTCAGTCCAATTGTGAGTAGACTGTAAAAGTTCTCAGATGTTCCTCATGCTGGAACCTGACCTGCTCCTCTATTGTTTTTCCTATTTGAATTGGAGATTAGAGGCTTATCTGGCCTGCTCATAATCCTTGTAATTTCCTTTTGAAAATTAAAAATAAAACCCAAGTTTGTACATTTCTGAGTTCTGTGTTTTTTCTTTGCAGCTATAAACACTCTTATCCCACGTCAGTGTCTGGTGAACTTAACAAGATGCTTCAAAGACGGTTTGGATCCCAGAAGAGCACACTGCTGGCTCGATTCAACCCTTTTCCCTGCAGCAGAACCTCTCGGCACGGGAATTTTAGATATCAAAGCTTGGTCATGGATCTACATTATTCCGAGATTCCCAGACCCGAGCCTCACAATAAACGTCTTCTCCCAATCACAGACACCTTGCCCAGACAGCGCCCGACGGGAGCAGCTGTCCCAGTGCGGAGAGGAAGCCCCGGGTCAGGCCAGGCCGTGTGACCTGAGGCCTGTGGGCCTGTGACTTGGGGTGATGCCTCCTCTCCTCCCGGCTGCGGGTGAGATCAAAGGGCTTCCCAGAGCAGGATCTGGGTCGCTTCCTCATTTTTGCAGTCCCAGCCAGGAGGGTGGCTCATAGAGGCTTAGGCAACAAATCTTCCCTTTTCACGGGAGAGGTCCTAGGAACTCCTGGGGTTTATGCAGAAAAATTTTTTTGGTGGAGGGAGGGGTCCATACATATGTTCAATTTGTTCTGAAGAGGGAGGTCCTATAGCTTTCACCAGATCCTCAGCAGTATCAAAATTCTATCACTAGACATAAACTCCTAAG
Source organism: Myrmecophaga tridactyla (assembly GCA_004026745.1). Taxonomy (NCBI): domain Eukaryota; kingdom Metazoa; phylum Chordata; class Mammalia; order Pilosa; family Myrmecophagidae; genus Myrmecophaga; species Myrmecophaga tridactyla. The sequence goes on along the minus strand of PVIY010046138.1, from coordinate 4,660 downwards.
GCAACCACTAAAATATATGTATCTGCAAAAGCTCTTCCAACTGTATACTCTAGATATGCGCATTTTACCATATTTAAATTTTGGCATTTTTAAAAAAGAAACAATTTAAAGAATGGAAATAGCACTATTAGAAATATGGGGGTAAAATGATGAAAGGTATTGAAAGATGTTTTTGCAGGGAAATAGGATTCAGCGGTGAGGAAGGATAGGTCAGGAGACTGCTATTTTTCATGATAAAACTTATAGAGTGATTAGTTTTTAGAAACTTCTTTTATAAAAACCTGTGTATGTGTGTTACCTTGATTAAAATAAAAGTTAAGTAAACTGAAAAAAAGAACAAAAAAACCCCCCAAAAACGCCCTCCCTAGAGATCCACTCTCCCAAGAGGGAGGGGGGGTTTGGCATTCCAGCCACACACAGGCCTTGGGGAGCAGCCGGGGCCTGCCCCTCATTCTGTAAATGGGGAAGTGGAGGGCAGAGGTGCAATGACTGCCCAAGGTCACTGCACAGGGAAGGGCCCGGGGCAGGACCCCCCAAGGATGTGGTCCCTGGAAGTGGGAGCATGCACACATGCTGGGCAAAGGAAGAAAGAGAAATGTGGAGCTGGGCACCTGTGGCTGTGCCTGCGGACCAGGAGTGTTCAGTTTGCTTGGAGTTTGGGGTTGGAAACCCCAAGCACTGCAGTTCCTTAAAACGAACAGCAGGCCTGGTGCCCAGAGAAGGGGATTCAGAGAAGTCCGGGTCAGGCCTGGCCATGTGAACGGAGCTCGTGAGTCTCTGCAGGCTGGGGTGATGCCACCTCCCAGCTGTGGCCGAGATCAAAGGGCTTCCAGAGGAGGCATGCGCCCACCTCCCTGGTCGGCCTGCAGCTCCCGCTCAGCTTTAGTTAGATTCCAGGCAGCCCCAGCCCCAGGTCAGCCCGCGTGCTGCCCATGTGCTTACGTGAGGAGGAAGCGCGCAACTCGGGAGGACCTTTGCAGACTGGCAGGGGCGCCTGTGGCAGGGACTGCGGGCGGCCATTTCTGGCGTGTTGTGCCATCTGGGGAGAAATGGGATCATCTTCCAGCCTGGAGGGAAAATGGAAGAAAAGCAATAAATACAGAGAGCCAGGAGAGAGTTGACCACGGGCTACAGTGCAGTGTTACAAATGCGTGCCCTAACGGCACCGGAGATGCCTTTGCTAAATTGACATTAGTGGGTGAAGCAGCTTTTTTAGCCATGACAACAGGAATCAGGGAGGAACAAGGGGAGAAGAAGTTATTTTCTTTTTTTACAAAACATCCTGAGCAATGCAGCAGAACAAGCCTATCTATTGTTTAACGTGGGCACCAAAGTTGGGCAGAATCGGCCAAGAGGCACCCGCCCAGGAGGGTTCGCAGGTTCTGAGGGCGCAGCCGAGCGTCCGACCCTCTAACGCTCACCACCTGCCCACAGCACAGCAATGGTTTGCTGCGGGACACACGATGGCAAGCGCGTGGCCGCCCTTCCCAGGTTCAACTGTACAAAACTGCTAATTTTGAATGTTCCTAATGGTCAGCATTGGCTATTTCATATGGTTCAGCTCAATGCAAGAGCCAAGTGGGCAGAGGGAGAAGCACGTGGGTGTGGGAGCCACAGGCCGTAGGGGACCGGGAGAAAGGGGAGGGGGACGCTGGCCCTCTTGCCTCCCCGGCGGCGGGAGGGGCTTCCAAGGCCCCTGAACTCTTAGCTGGGGCGAGCCAGGCCACAGAAAAGGGGAAGGTTTTCAGCAGAGGCAACACAATGAGCAATGTGAAGAGGCAAAACACAACAGAAAGTCTCTATTCATGCTGCCTGGTTACAGAGGGTTCAAGGCACTGCAGAGAATGCATGGCCAAGGGCCTGGAGGGCAGCAGCAGGGCCAGAGGCCGAGGGGGCGCCGGGAGCTCCCAGGGCTGCGATGGGAAAGGGAGGCAGGTCACCCAGAAGGGACTCGGGCCGGCAGGGATTTAGACTCTCCCAAGGGAAATGGTTTGAGACACAGTGACCCGTGGTGATGCGCGGGAAGGTCATTTACCTGGAGGCAACAAGCAGCATGGGTGGGACAGGTGCAGGGAGATGGGTGGGGGGCTCTGGCAGGGAGGGGGACTCCAAGGCTGATGAGCCAGGAGGGCCTGGGGTTCTGGCTCCATTGTTGGGGGGCAAATGTTATCAATGCCATTCTCTGGGGTGGGGGCTCAGAAAGAAGACAGTGGAGTTGACCTAGGAAATGCTGCATTTGGGGCTACCATGGGAACACATTCAGGGCTCGGGGGCGAGCCTGGGCCAGAGTTAGAGATTTGGGAGTGGGCGGTGTGAAGATGGTAATTGGAAGCAGAGGGCAGGCAGGGTGGGGAAGAGGTGCAGGGGCCTGCAGGACAGCTACCAGGCGGACGGGGTCAGCGATGGCAGCCATGGGCCATGTGACTGCAGCGACAGCAGCCTACCGAAGTAGCTGCCAGACTACGCAAGGCTGGGAAAGGGGTGGAAGCAGTGGGAGCAACCAAAGAGGGCTTGAGCGGGAGGAAAGCTGGGGGACATTGGAGTAGGGTGAAAAGCCATGGGAGAAGAGGCAGTGGCAGTGGAGAGTGAAGACAAGCAAAAGAGGTGTGAAATGATGGGGGCAAATTTGGACGGAATTTGGAGGAAAGAGCATCTAGAATTCAGCTTGGGCTGGATGACATCAGGGGAAAATGGGGGCACCTGATGAGGAGCTGTAAGAGTCCTTTATTTTCATCCTATTTTTATCATAATAAAACCAGTGTTTATCATGACAAATCTGGAAAATATATGGAATACATAGAATGACCCACCCTTCCAGTATCTGGACATAACCACTATTAACATTTGACAGCCTTTCAAAAAATTTAATGCAAATATATACTTACAAAAAGCTTAACTGGGGCTTACTTTAAGTGACTAATATGGCTAGAGCTACACTATTTTATAATTGACCACTTATATACTGCTCCCTTCACAATAAGTTGAGAGGCTTTTCCCACATCATTAAATACTCTTCTAAACCTTCATTTTCAGTAGTTATGTGGATATGTCATAATTTATGTAACCACCTTCTATTGTGGCCTGTAGATTATTCCTCATTTTATAAATAATCCTGCTAACGAATACCTCTGTACATATGTGAGCACTAACGAGCACTTCTCAGCGTAAACTAGCAGTGGAATTATGGACTTCAAAAGTACTAATATCTTGAATGTGTGTAAGAATACATATTCTCGGAGTGTCCCCAAGAGACTGAGATTCTTGATTTAGCTACACTCTTGGCGGTGCAGGGTGATGAGAGGTGCTGGCTGTGGCAGAGAGCCACAGGAACTTTGTAAGTTCAGGCCGTGGAGGCTGCAGGGGAGAAGGGGAATGGTAAGCTGTGCGGCCGGCCCTCGCCTACTAACCACCCACTTTTCCCTACTAGCCTGGTGCTCTGGGTGCTTCTGAGAACAGGGACCATATCTCATTTAGTTTTGCATAATTTTGCATCCCCAGCGATGTGTACCACCATGTGGTACGCAGAAGTGACCAGTATTTGTTAAAATGACCTAACGGAGGGGACTGGGGACCGGCAACTGCGGCATCCGAGGTTTCAGAAAATGTGGTGCTGTCAGTACTCGGCAGGTTTGCAATAGCCGAAGACTTTGACGGGACCACCTCCAACAATCAGGGGACAGCCAGACAGGCCCCCAGGCATGGAAAATATCCTCTTCTCTCCAAAAAGCAGAACATCTGGCCCAAGAATGAACTACACTCATTGGTTAGATATTGGATTTATTAAATTCCTGTTATCCTTGTCTCTGATTAAAATGCTTGCACATCAGTGCTGCCTCTCTGTGAAGGTTTTGATTAAATTTTAAAAATTTAAATGATTAAAATTATTTTTTCAAATAATGATTTGTTGTCCTCTTCCCCATGTCAACCAAGATGAATTTTATTAGCTCCCGTTTCTACTTCCACTCAAAGAGATATTATATTTATAAACTGCATTTGCCTAGCAGTTGATGTCTTGCTGTATTCTGGGCCAAGAAAAAAAAAAACAGACAAAAAAGCCCTCAGATATAAATGATATTTGGGGGAAAAATAGGGAACTTTGAGCATTGGTACAGATTATATAACATCACTGTTAACTTTCTTAGTGTGCCAGTACGGTTGTGTACAAGGATATTATCATTAGGAGATGCACGCTGAAGGTCTACAGCTTGCAAATACTTTGGAAAAAATATTTGAGGGTAAATGATATATTATGCACATAGAGAAAAAGTGACTGAGGAAACACGGCGAAGCATTAACCAGTGGAAGGGTGCACACTACGAGTCTTTCCACGTTTACGTAGGTAAAAAAATACTTCTGTTGGTTTAACGTAAAAAGAAGCCTGGTATTTGTTTATATTTCAGTAATAAAACATAAAAAGCTAGAAATACGAAGTCTACAGAAGTGAGTTTTGAAATCAAATCAAGCAGAGCTCATGGTATGGGCCTTGAAATATTTACAGGTCAAGTCCCAGGTGAGCAAGAGACCTCCCCCAGCACCCCAGCACCCCAGCACGCTCGGCAGCCCCAGCACAGAGCTCTTCCCCGGCAGGCATTTCTGTATTTGACTTGTTGCTACATCCCCAGCACCTGGTTGTCTGCCTCTGTTCCTCTACCCATTCTCT
>PVIY010046137.1:0-18651 GCA_004026745.1 Myrmecophaga tridactyla | reverse complement strand
ACTCAAATGGGTGGAGACATGTCGTCACCTAATCCAGTTTAACAACCACTCTTGACTAAATCACATCAACCAGGGAGATGATCTCATTACAGTTTCAAATATACAGTATTGAATAGGGATTATTCTATGTTTATGAAATGGGATTTATATTAAAACGTGGCTTTTCTTAGGGGGCATACTTCCTTTCAAACCAGCACAGATGGGGAAGTGTATGTTGCATTTATGTTTAGATAATTTAGAGAAAAAAAAAAAAGAGCAGCTAAAGAGACAATGACAATTAAATGCAATCTATGATCCTGGAATGGATCTAAGAATAGAGGAGAAAAGTCTCCAAGGGACATTACTGGGACATAAGAAAACCTTGGAATATACAGGGCTCCTATTTGGAACAATGTAAATGTTTTGTAATGGGCAGTGATGATAAGAGCACAACATTGTGAATGCAACTAACGCACTGGGAATATGTATCTGAATGTGATTAAAAGGGGAAATGTTAGGTTGTGCATACGGTAACAGAAAATCTAACATTTTACAAAATCAGTGGAACTGCATTACACAAATGTAATTAAACCATGGGCTACAATTATAAAAATGTGCTATCATCGATGGAAACAGATGTTCCACTCCAATGCAAGGTGTTAACAAAAGGGTAGTGTATGGGAATCCTGTGTTTTATGCCTGATTGTTCTGTAAACCCACAACTTCTCTAATAAACACAAAAATTTAGGAATAGAGACTATAAGCTTTATATCAATGTTAGTTTCCTGGAACTTGGTCCTCTTTCTTGGGAAACATGCATGGAAGTATTAGGTGTTCAAGGTTCATGATGCATACAACCTATTCTCAATTATTTAGAAAACAGAGAGCTCGTAGATAAACAATACAGAGAGATGGGTGGATAGGTGATAAGGATGGATAATCATATATAGAGATAAGGATACAGGTAGATGGATGAACAGATACAACGACATGGCAAATGTGTCCAAATTTTAAAAGTTGGTGGATCTGGGTATCTGGGTGGGGGGGTATATTGGACTTCTATGGGTTTTACATTATTTTGGTACTGTTCTGTAAGTTTGAAAATGTTTCAAAGTAAAGAGCTTAAAGAAAAACAATTGAGTTAAGGTTTTGCATCTGCAGGTTTTCTGGGATCTCCATTTAACTATCTAACCATTTAAAATAAAAGCTATTTTCCTTTCAGGAGCCATTTCAATGCAGCATCTTCCAGCTGTCCCCCAGTGACTGAAGAGTGGCCTCCCTGCAGACATCTGCGGGGATGAGGGTGCAGGAAGGAGGCTACCAGATTTAGTATTTAACCCACCTCCACGCTGGATGAAAAACATCTTCACCTGCCCATCCTCTACACTCTCATGATGGTTTCGTTCCCCAAAGCATGATGAGGCAGCCAGAGCTGGACGTCACATGGTAGTAGGGAGCTGGTTGATCTGTCCCGGCTCTTCTTTAACGATTTCCTGCCCGTGACCTCCCACCAAGGGTGCACTATGCCATGCTAAAAACTAGAGGCTGCAAGGCCAAGGAAGGCGAAGCTGGCGCTCAAGCATGCAGAGTGGAAGGATCATTCAGATGTCCTCCAAAGTTGCTTCCAAGCCAAACCGGATGTCCAGAGGTTGCAGAGCAGAAAGATCAAAAGGCAGAAGTGAATGACTATGAGCTGAGAGCCAGCGTCCGCTCTCCATCGGGCTGTGCTTTGAAGCCCTCCTTTGTGGATGGTGCCTTTGGTTTGACCCGGGTGTACAGGGACCAGCTCAAGTCCAGGCCCGTGGGCACCTCTCAGGGGCTCCATTTTCTACAATCTCCTCGCCCTGGATATTTGGAAAGCCTTCTTTCTCTGTAGCAGCTTTTGTAAAACCCCTCCAAGGTGAGGCTTATCATTTTCTTCCAAAAGCCTAAGCCCAAACGCCTAGTTGTTTCCAGATGGAGCCGAGAGATTTCAGAGCGCTGGGACATCAGCCAGACCAGGGCTGAGAAACCCAGCTAGGCCCAGCCGAGCTGCAGATCCCTGACGGGCCCCAACAAAGGCCGGTGCGGCCCCCCAGGTCTCTTTTTTGGTCAAAAATGAACTTTCCAGGTGGATTTCTTTCTTAATGTTCTTTGCTTTCTTGTTTATTTTGTTTTTTCTCTTACATGTATGTTTAAAGCTAATTTCTAATTTAATTTCTGCTCTATCCTGCTATTAATTTGGAACAGAACCTTCGATGTGGCAGGTAGCAAGAAGACTTTCTGGCCGTCCCTTCCAGTGATTTTGCATCTTCTGGCTTCATGGTTGTTCCAGGAGATATCTGCTAGTCCGTTGGCAGAAGCACAAAATAATAGATTCTGTAGCAGTCATGTATCCTATGAGCTGCAGGTAGATTAATTTCTTCACATTCTTTTTGCCAAGAAAACAGCTGGCATGATTACAGCTGGTAAAACCAGGCCCAGCCGTCTCCATGGCGAGGCTGTCCCCTATCAGTGTCACTTCAAACACATGGTCAGGCTGCTGTTTCCATAGTAACTGTGTCCCCTAGCAATGTCACCTTCATCCCCCAAGAACATGGTCTCGCGAGGACCAGGCCCACTGTCTCCATGGCAACCCTGTGCCCTATCAGTGTCACTTCTGCTCTCTGAGCACGTGGTTACACAGGGACCAAGGTCGAGGCAGGAGGGAAAAGGTGCTGGTCCATTTTTTATCTCTGCTTGAGCAATTCCCATCTCTGTAGATTCAGTGAATGATTTTTAAAGTGCAGAAAGACTCATCACGAGCCCTGACTGCTTTCTAAGGCAGCCTTTCAAAGTTCCTTTCAGGAGCAATGGCCCGAAGTTGGGCTGGCAAAAAGTCATCCCACTGACCGTGTGCCCGAGTGGAATAGCCTTCAAGCTACAGTCTCAAGAGGTGGGACATTTCAGAGTCTCTTTCTCAAGGAGGGGAGACATTATGATAGTTAGACGCCTAAACATAATCTATGGCTGAATCTAATGCATGGCATCCAGTAGGTGCTAATCATTGCTAGGTGAGTGTGCAGGATTTCATGTTTGCAGCAAATCAGACTGTTGTTGTGAGTATTAGTGATGTAAGCTTATTCAGTTAACTACAAATAACAGTTGAGTGTCAACTGTGACCTGGGCACCAGAGGGGAGATGGCAGTGAGCAAAAGAGACACAGCCCTGCTCCTTTAGACTCCCCCATGGTGGAGACAGACAGAGACCACATTGAGTGCTAAGCAGAAAAATAGAGCCAGGCAAGTGAGAGGGTGGCTTGCTATTTCAGGCAGGGGGTTCCGGGAAGACCTTTTCGATAAGGTGGTGCTGAGCACAGCAGAGAAGGATGGGACAGAGCCAGGCAGGCATCTGGGAAAGGAGCTTTTTAATTATCTGCTTAACATACTCTGGGATGTATCCAGGTATTACATTAAGCTCTACAGAATTACGAGGCCTCATTCCCATTCTGGGTTCCATGTGTTTGGGTTGTTTAAATAAGCTATTCAGACGGGTTGAGTTAGATTATGTGCTACAGTAAATTTAGGTTTTGGACAAAATAAACCTCTCTTCCACTTATCTCATACAAAGTAGGTGATGTTCTAAAATACAAATAATGTCTTCCTTTACTTTGTCTCATTTCCCTCTTACCCCTTTTGGTCGAGAAGGTTTTCTCAATACCTTGATGCTAAGTCTCAGCTCATTCTAGGGTTTTTCTCAATCCCTTGATGCTGAGTCTCAGCTCATTCCAAGATCTCTGTCCCACGTTGCCAGGAAGGTCCACACCCCTGGGAGTCATGTCCCACATAGAGAGGGGTAGGGTGGTGAGACTGCTCGTTGTGTTGGCTGGAGAGAGAGGCCACATCTGAGCAACAAAAGAGCTCTCTTGGGGGTGACTCTTAGGCCTAAATTTTAAATAGACTTGACCTATCCTTTGCGGGGTTAAGTTTCATATGAACAAACCCCAATACTGGGGGCTCAGCCTATAGCTTTAGTTGTCCACACTGCTTGTGAGAATATCAAGAATTCAACTTGGGGAAGTTGAATTTCTCCCCATTCTCACCATTCCCCGAAGCTCCTCGGCCTTCTTGAACCAAGGTATCTTTCCCTGGATGTCTTTGATTGGACATTTCTACAGACTTGTTGTAATTGGGACATTTTCTCGGCCTTAGAACTGTAAACTAGCAACTTATTAAATTCCCCTTTTTAAAAGCCATTCTGTTTCTGGTATATTGCCTTCTGGCAGCTAGCAAACCAGAACAGCCAGTGATGGCCTGACCATTGCTGAAAGGGTATTTCAGGGCTGGTTGATAAACCAGAAGGCTGGTGTATTAAATCATCCGTCAGTTGACTGCGTGTGTGGCTAATTATATCTGCGTTCAACTAAGGTCTGTCTCCCACCAGTGGGATAATCCAACCAGTGGAAGTCTTTTAAGGAAGAAGAGAGATTTTCCACTGCTTCTTTATCCAGCGAGCCTCTCCTGTGGAGTTCATCCAGACCCTTCATGAGAGCCGCCAGCTTCACAGCTTGCCCTGTGGATTGTGGATTCTTCCATTCCCAGCCATGAGACACCTTTAAAAATCTCATATTCACAGTTATTTCCTGTTGGCTCTGTTTCTATAGAGAACCCTAATACAGTGATGAAATGTACAAGTATAAGAATGTTTCTGCATGCAGAACAATGAATGCCACCAGGTGTTGAAAATGGGATGGTATAGGGGAAGAAATTCAATTAATGCAAACCAGGGTCTATAGTTAACAGCAACCTTGTAATATGCTTCCACTGAATGTAACAAAGGCATTAAGCCAAAATTCAAAGTCATTAAGTGGGGGATATGGGGGCGGGGTATGGGATGCTTGGTGTTATTGTTTCTCCTTTATTTCATTTTTTTTTTTTGGTTTTTTCTTTGTCTTTTTTTTCCCCCTCTTCTTTCTTTGTGGAAGAAATGGCAATGTCCTCATACAAATTTTGATAGTGAATGCATGGCAATGTGATTATACTGGAAATCACTGATTGTGCACTTAGGTTGGAGTGTGTGTTGTGTGAACTAAACTGTTTAAAAATTAACAGGGATTTATACTTTGACTAGGGCATCTCCTAATATAACTTATGTAGATAGTTGGTTGAACACCTTAAGAACCTGGAACTTTGTATAGGACATGAGATTTTGTTGGTTTGTCCAGAGTGATGCCCTGATGAATCCCAGAGTGATTTGCTCAGTGAGTGGAAAAGTATTTGCAAAGTCCCCTTCGGGGAATGGTGAGAACGGGGGAAAACTCAACTTCCCCAAGTTGAATTCTTGATATTCTCACAAGCAGTGTGGACAACTAAAGCTATAGGCTGAGCCCCCAGTATTGGGGTTTGTTCATATGAAACTTAACCCCACAGGGGATAGGTCAAGCCTACTTAAAATTAGGCCTAAGAGTCACCCCCAAGAGAGCCTCTTTTGTTGCTCAGATGTGGCCTCTCTCTCCAGCCAACACAGCAAGCAGACTCACCACCCTCCCCCTGTCTATGTGGGACATGACTCCCAGGGGTATGGATCTTCCTGGCAACGTGGGACAGAAATCCCAGAATGAGCTGAGATTCAGCATCAAGGGATTGAGAAAGACTCTAGAATGAGCTGAGACCCAGCATCAAGGGATTGAGAAAACCTTCTTGACCAAAAGGGGGAAGACTGAAGTGAGACAAAGTGTCGATGGCTGAGATTCCAAACAGAGTCCAGAGGTTATCCTGGAGGTTATTCTCATGCATTAATTAGATATCACCTTGTTAACCAAGATGTAATGGAGAGGCTGGAGGGAACTGCCTGAAAATGTAGAGCTGTGTTCCAGTAGCCATATTTCTTGAGAATGATTGTATAATGATATAGCTTTCACAATGTGATTGTGTGATTGTGAAAACCTTGTGTCTGATGCTCCTTTTATCTACCTTGTCAACAGATAAGTAGAACATATGGAATAAAAATAAATAATGGGGGAACAAATGTTAAAATAAATTTAGTTTGAAATGCTAGTGATCAATGAAAGGGAGGGGTAAGGGGTATGGTATATAAAATTTTTTTTTTCTGTTTTTGTTTTATTTTTCTGTTGTCTTTTTATTTCTTTTTCTGAATTGATGCAAATGTTCTGGGAAATTATCATGACGATGAACATGCAACTATGTGATGATATTGTGAATTGCTGAGTGTATGTGTTGGGAATGTTCGTGTTTCTTTCTTATAATTTTTTTTTAATTAATAAAAATTTTTTTTTAAAGTACAGTATTACTCAGCTATAAAAAGGAATGAAGCTCTGATACATCTTACAACATGAATGGGCCTTGGAAACACTGTGTGAAGTAAAATAAGCCAGGCTGAAAAGGAAAATAAAAAAAAATTAACAGGGAGATGCGAGTGCTGGAGAAAATGTGGACAGAGAGAGACGCCTATTCAGTGTTGGTAAGGGAGTAGACTGGCGCAGCCCCTCTGGAGGGCACTCCCTGGAACTTCGGGTGTCTCAGGTGTGACACCTGAGACCCAGAGCTGGAGTTCTGCAGCTATGAAAATCATAATTACCACATATAGGATCTGTTTTTAAAAAAAGCTGAAAAAGATATCAGACTTCAATTAGAAATATGAGTGAAGCTGATCTGGTTAGGATTCAGGTAAATCAGACTAAAGGGTAAAGGATGATAATGACTGTATTTTAAAACATCAACTTCTGTATGAGACCAGGTAGAAATGTTCCATTGGTGCAAAATTTATATTTTTGGTAGCACACTATCTAATTTAACTTGTATGATTAGCTTATTCGAACACCATAATTATGTGAAACCTCGAATAGGGAGTGAGATCTTGTTGGTCTGTCCAGGTTGGTATGATGCCCTGATTCTTCCCAGAGTAGTCTGGGCAGAAGATAAAAAAGCATTTGCAAGGTCCCCTTGAGGAACTGGGGAAAAAGGTGGAAATATTAAACTTCCCTATCTGGGGAAGACCTGATATTCCGGTAAGCATTAGGGAGGGCCAATTTCATGAGCCAGGCCTTCAATCTTGGAGTTCACCTTTACGAAACTTATTCTTACAAAGGAGAAGCTAAGCCTACTTATAATTATGCCTGAATCACCCCCAGAGAACCTCTTTTGTTGCTCAGATGTGGCCTCTCTCTCTAAGCCAACTTGCTGCCTGGCAGTAAGTAAACTCACTGCCCTCCCCCTACGTGGGACATGACTCCCATGGGTGTGAATCTCCCTGGCAACCTGGACAGGATTCCCGGGGATGAGTCTGGCTCTGTCATCATGAGATTGAGAAAGCCTTCTTGACCAAAAGAGGGAAGAGAAATGAAACAAAATAAAGTTTCAGTGGCTGAGAGATTTCAAATAGAGTTGAAAGCTCATTCTGGAGGTTAGTCTTATGCATGATAAATATATCTCTTTTCAGTTTTTGATGTACTGGAGTAGCTAGAGGCAAATGCCCATAACTGTTGAACTATAATCCAGTAGCCTTGATTCTTGAAGACGATTGTATAACGATATAGCTTTTACAATGTGACCATGCGATTGTGAAAATCTTGTGACTGACACTTCCTTTATCCAGTGTATGCGCAGATGAGTAAGAAAATAAAGACAAAAAATGAATAAATAACAAGGGAAGTTGGAAGAAACAGATGTTTTGGGTGTTCTTTTTTAACTTTTATTTTTATTCTTATTTTTACTTTTTTTGGAATAATGAAAATGTTAAAAGAAATCTATCGCTATGATGAATGCACAGCTATATGATGATACTGTAAACCATTGATTGTACACTTTGGATGATTATATGGTATGTGAATATATAATATATCTCAATAAAATTGCAGTAAAAAACCAATCAGCCTGAAGTTTAGAGGTACCAGTGTCTCCCAGAACATCAACCAGTTGCATTCCCCTACCCCATAATGTCAACACCCCTTTTCAACATGAAGAGGCTAGAACGGTCATTGCCCAAATATCCCTGAAGACTGAGAGAATGATCAAATGAGAGGGAAGAGTTGTAACAGAGAAGTTAGCATTTACCACTACAGAATTATTGTATAGCATATCTTTTTAGTTTCTAGTGTATTAGAAGAGCCGGAAGGAAATCCTTGAAAATTTGAAACTGTAACCCATATTATACTATACTATCCTATACTTTGAAAACTGCCCTATAACTACTTGTTAAACTGAACTTTGAAATTTATCACTTTTCTGTATACACGTTATATCTCACAATAAAAAATGTTTTTTTTAAATAAATAAATCAGCCATTTCACACCCACCTGGATGGTGATATTAAGAAAAAAGGCCATGACAAGTGTTGGCAAGGACACAGAGAAATGGGAACTCTTGTGCATTGCTGGGTGGGGGGGGATGTAAAATGGTACAGCCACTGTGGAAAACAGCTTGGTGCTTCCTCAACGACTTTAATATAGAATTACCATGTGACCCAGCAATTTCATTCCTAAGTATATAGCCCCCCCAAAAAAATTTTTTTTGAAAGCAGGTTAAAAAAAAAACCTGTACGTGAATGTTCATAGTAGCATTTTTCACAATCACCTAAAGTGGAAACAACCCAAATATCTATCAATAGAGGAACGGATGAATAAAATGTGGTATATACACACAACGGAATATTAATCAGTCATGAAAAGGACTAAAGTCCTACAACATGGATGAACCTTGAAGACATCACGCTCAGTGAAAGAAGCCAGACATAAAAGGGAAAATATTGTGTGATTCCATTTACATGAAATATCCAGGCTAGGCAAATCCATAGGGACAGAAGGTAGGCTGGAGGTCAACCAGGGACTAGGGGAAGAGGCAGTGGCTGCTAATGGGGACAGGGCTTCCTTTTGGGGTGATGAAAACATTTGGAACTAGAGGTGGTGGTTTGCACAATGTGAATATACTAGATGCCACTGAACTGTTCATTTTTAAATGGTTGGTTTTTGTGAATTTTGTCACGACACAAAAAGAAAAAAATCTATTGGAATCTAAGGTCCAAGCTTTCCCTGCAGAGCCTTAAGCCACCACAGAGGGACAATCCAGCTGGAACCTGAGTTAACGCTAGCCCATCATTCCCGGAAAGCCCCACAAACCCTGAAGCAAGAAAACCCCTTCAATTCCCAGGAAAACAACTAGTCATGACAACCTGGTTTTTATTCCAAAGGAGGCAAGTTCAACCTAATGTTTCTCCCACATGGTTTCCAGATCAACCCTAGTTCCGGGCGAAGGTGGGCAGCTCCGAGCAGCGAGGAGAGGGCACCCCCTGCGCCCCCTGCTGTCCGCTGCTTGCGGCACACGCGGCTGGGAGCCCCCCTGCACCCCTAACCCCAAGTCGGCTCTGGAGTTGCTGTCACACCCAGTTCCCGCAGACAAGCGGTTCTTCGGTTGTAACTACAGAGAAATAAGCAGGGATTAGAACGTAAAGCAAAAAAACCTCTAAAACAGACGTAAAATCCCACATCCACAAGTTGCCACAACGGCTGTCACAGCGAAGACAGCCTAGGACTTTCAGAGGTCACTGGTGCAGTTACCAAGTGACTAGAGCATCACTAACTGAAAATCGTTATGTAAAGAAAGCAAAATATCCCAATACGATAAATGGAAAATAAGCTTCTTTTGTATTAAGTGGAAGATAACTTTAAAAATATATTCCCACAATTAAAAGAAGAACAACTAGAGAGATGATGAGAAAGACTATATATGACCTTGGATGGGCTCCAGCAAGGGAAGAAAAAAGGCTCATAGGGACATTATTGGGATATATGAAAAAACTAGAATATAGGCTGTCGGTTTATATCAACGTTAGGTTGCTTGAAATTGATAACTGCACTTAAAAGTGGTTACAAAAGTGAATATATTTCTTCTTAGGAAATGTGCATGGCAGTATTCAGTGTTGAGAGGGCATGACGTATACAACCGGCACTCTACACTCACGTGTCCCAAAAATGGATGGATGGATGGGTGGATGGATGGATAGATAGAATGAGAAGGTAAATGTGGCAAAAAGTTAAAGTCAGTTGTTCTCACTGTCTGGGGAGGGGGTAGGGGTCGTTGGAGTGTTATGTATGGGGTTTGCCTTATTTCTGTAACTGTGCCGGTTTGAAAGGATTATGTACCCTAGAAAGGCCGTGTTTTAATCCTGATTCATCTTGTGGAGGCAGCCTTTTCTTTTAATACCTATTTAGCACTGTAGGTTGGAAACTTGATTATATTATCTCCACAGAGATGTGACACATCCAATTGTAGGTATTAATCTTTGATTAAAAGGAGATGCGACTCCACCCATTCCAGGTAGGTCTTGATTAGTTTACTGGAATCCTTTAAAAGAGGAAACATTTTGGAGAGAGGAGCAGAGTCAGGAGAATCACAAGAGTCCAGACAGCCAGAGGCCTATGGAGATGAAGAAGAAAACGCCCCCGGGGGAGCTTCATGAAACAAGCCTAGAAAGCTAGCAGATATCGCCATGTGCCCTTCCAGCTGAGAAACCCTGAACTTCATTGGCCTTCTTGAACCAAGGTATCCTTCCCTGGATGCCTTAGATTGGACATTTCTGTAGCCTTGCTTTAATTTGGACATTTTCACAGTCATAGAACTGTAAACTAGCAACTTAATAAATTTCCCTTTTTAATCGAAATTTTTTTTTTTTTCTTTTTGCATGGGCAGGCTCTGGGAATCGAACCCAGGTCTCCGGCATGGCAGGCAACAACTCTGCCACTAAGCCACCATTGCCTGCCATAAATTTCCCTTTTTAAAAGCAATTCTGTTTCTGGTATATTGCATTCCAGCAGCTAGCAAACTAGAACAGTAGCTGTCTTGCAAATTTGAATGTATTTCAGAATACTGAAAACTATAAAACATTACTAAAAGAAATTAAAGAAGACCTTAATAAATGGAAAGACACCCCATGTTCATGGACAGGAAGATTTAATACCTTTAAGATTTCAATACTACCCAAAGCAATTTACAGATTCAACACTATTCCTACCAAAATTCAACAGCCTTTTTTTATTTTCTTTTTTGCAGAAATGGAAAAGCCAATCTTCAAATTCATACAGAAGGGCAAGGGGCCCTGAATAGCCAAAAACATCTTTAAAAGAATAAAGTTCACTCACACTTCCCAATTTCAAAGTTATTGCAAAGCTACAATGATGAAAGCAAGGACATTCATATAGATTAATGGTATAAAATTGGGAATTCAGAAATAAACCCACACATATCTGGCCCGTTGATTTTCATAAAGGGAACTAACAGATGCAGGTAAACTTACTGCTCTCCTTCCTACGTGGGACATGACTCTCAGGGGTGTAAAATCTCCCTGGCAATGTGCGACAGGACTCCTAGGATGAGCCAGGACCTGGCATCAAGCGATTGAGAAAGCCTTCTTGACCAAAAGGGGGAAGACAGAAAAGAGACAAAATAGAAGCTTCATTGGCTGAGATATCTTAATCAGAGTTGAGAGGTTGTACTGGAGGTTGTTCTTATGCATTGTATAGATATTCCTTTTTGGTTTATGGTGTATTAGAGTGGGTGGAGGGAAGTACCTGAAACTGTGTTCCAGTAGCCTTGATTCTTGGAGACGATTGTATAAAGATTATTATTTATAATGTGACTGTATGATTGTGAAAACCTTGTGTCTGATGTTCCTTTGGTCCAGGGTATGGACAGATGAGTAAAAAAATATGGATAAAAATAAATAAATAATATGGGGGACAAAGGGTAAAATAAATTGGGTAGATGGAAATACAAGTGGTCAATGAGAGAGAGGGGCTGGGTGTGTAATATGTGTTTTTTCATTTTGTTTCTGTTTCTGGAGTGATACAAATGTTCTAAAAGATGATCATGATGATGAATATAAAACTATCTGATGACATTGTGTGCCATTGATTGTACACCATGTATAGAATGTATGTATGTGAAGATATCTCAATAAAAATATATATATTTTTAAAGGGAACTGGGCGGGCCACGGTGGCTTGGCAGGCAGAGTTCTTGTCTGCCATGCCAGAGACCTGGGTTGGATTCTGGGTGCCTGCCCATGCAAAAAAAAAGAGAACCAAGTCCACTCAATGGGGAAAGAATAGTCTCTTCAACAAATGGTTCTATGAAAACTGGACATCAACATGCAAAAGAATGAAAGTGGACCCCTACCTCACACCATATAGAAGTTAACTCAAAATAGATTAAGATCTAAAACTATAAACTATTAGAAGAAAACATAGGGGAATAGCCTTTTTTATTTTTGAAGATTGTTCTGGTTTGCTAGCTGCTGGAATGCAATATAACAGAAATGGAATGGCTTTTAAAAAGGGGAATTTAATAAGTTGCTAGTTTACAGTTCTAAAGCTGAGAAAATGACCCAATTAAAACAAGTCTATAGAAATGTCCAATCAAAGGCATTCATCCAGGGAAAGACACCTTGGTTCAAAAAGGTCAATGAAGTTCAGGGTTTCTCTCTCAAGTGAGAAGGCACGTGGCAAACACAGAGTTTCTCTCTCATCTGGAAAGGCACATGGTGAACATGGTCAGGGTTCCTCTCTCATCTGGAAGGGCACATGGCGAGCACGGCGTCATCTGCTAGCTTCTTCTCCTGGTTTCCTGTTTCATGAAGCTCCCCGGGAGGCATGTTTCTTCTTCATCTCCAAAGGTCACTGGCTGGTGGGCTCTCTGCTTCTCGTGGCTATGTCGTTCTGCTCTGCTCTCTCTGAATCTCCTTCATTCTCCAAAATGTTTCCTCTTTTATAGGACTTCAGAAACTCATCAAGACCCACCCGAATGGGTGGAAACCTGTCGTCACTTAAGCCACTTTAACAACCACTCTCGATTACATCACATCTCCAGGGAGATGATTTAATTACAGATTCAAACATACAGTATTGAATAGGGGTTATTCTGCCTTTATGAAATGGGATTTAGACTAAAACATGGCTTTTCTAGGGGACATACATCCTTTCAAATCAGCACAAAGGTTATTATTGATTCAATTTCTTTGATATGGGCTTGGTCTCTTTCTTTTTCCAATTGTGAAACATAAAATATATATAAAGAAGAAAGAAATTTCAAAGCACATTGGAGACTAAAAGAAATATCAATATAATGATTCAGCTGTGATACTCATTTATTAAATCCTATCTTCTCTGTTATAACTCCAATTTCTCCTTTAATCCTTGTCCCAATCTTTAGGTGTAGTGGGACTATGTCCATTCTAACTTTTTCATGTTGGAAAGGGCTGTTGATAATATGAGATATGGATGGAACTAGTTGATGTTCTGGAGAGGGTGATTTCAGGACTTATCTGGCCTAGGATATGTCTGGAGGTTGTAGGTTTCTGGAAAGTAATCATAGAGCATGGAACCCTTGCAGAATCTCAGATAAAGCCCTAGGTATTCTTTAGGGTTGGCAGGAATGGTTTTGGTGGGGTTTGGCAAACCATGATAAATAGCAGTATCTAGCTGAAGCTTGCATAAAAGTAGCCTCCAAAGTAGCTTCCCTACTCTATTTGAAATCTCTCAGTCACTGATACCTCATTTGTTACACTTTTTTTTCCTCTTTTGGTCAGGAAGGCATTGTTGATCCCATGGTGCCAGGGTCAGGTTCATCCCTGGGGATCAGATCCCACGTTACCAGGGAGGCTTTCACCCTGGATGTCATGTCCCATGTAGTGGGGAAGGTAATGATTTTACTTGCAGAGTTGGGCTTAGAGAGAGATGGGCCCACTCTCTTTCTATGAGTTTTTGGTAGATGTGTCTTTGGGAAATTGGTCCATTTCATCTAAGTTAACAAATTTGTGGACACAGAGTTATTAAAAATATTCTTTTATTATCTTTTTAACATCCATGAGATCAGTAGCGATGGCCCCTCTTTTATTTCCAATATTACTAATTTAGTGCCTTTTCTCTTTTCACATTGGTTAGCCTGGCTAGAGACTTATTAATGTTATTGAACTTTTCAAAGAACCAGCTTTGTGTTTAGCTGATTTTTCTATTATCTTCCTGTTTTCAATTTCATTAATTTTTGTTATAATTTTTAATATTTATTTCTTCTGCTTCATTTAGGTTTATATAGCTCTCATTTCTCTAGTTTTATAAGGTGGAATCTTAACATAGATATCAGAGCTTTCTTCTTTTCTAATATATTTAGGAATTCCCCAACTATCTCTCTGTATTGAGATAGTTTAATTTCACTGTGGTCTGAGACCATGCTTCATATGATTTCTATTCTTTTAAATTTGTAAGGTGTGTTTTATCACTCAGGATGTAATTAACCTTTGTGAACGTTCCAAGTAAGCTTAAGAAGAACGTATAGTTTGCTCTCATTGAATGAAGAATTCTTTAAATGTCGGTTTGGATCCAGTTGATTGATGGTGCTATTCTCTTACTCATTTTCTGCCTGCTGGATCTGTCAATTACTGATAAAGGGGTGTTGAAGTCTCCAAATATGGCTGTGAATTTGTCTATTTCTCATTGCAATTCCATCAATTTCTGCCTCACATATTTTAACACTCTGTTTTGGTTTTGTCAATTTTAACACTCTGTTTTTAGGTGCACATAAATTACGTCTTCTTGGAGAATTAGCCCCTTTGGCATTACATAATGTCCCTCTTTATCTCTGATAATTGCTCTTGCTCTGAGGGCTACTGTGTCTAAAATTAATATAGCTACTCCATCCAGCTTTCTTTCGATTAAAGTGAGCATGATGTATTACTTATACCAATACAAAGTACCACAACCTTGGTAGCTTAAAACAGCAGAAACTTATCACCTCACAGTTCTAGAGGCTAGACTCCAAAATCAAGGTGTCAGCAGGGCACAAAACCTCCAAAGCCCTTAGGGGTGAATCCTTCCTTCTCTTTTCCAACTTCTGGTGGCCTCAGGTGACCCTTGGCTCGTGGCTGCATAACTCCAATCTCTGCCTGTCTTCACATGGCTTTCTTCCTGTTTCTGTATGACCTCATATTAACTTAACTATATCTGCAAAGACCCCATTTCCAATTGGTCACATTCTGAGGTTCTGGATGAACAAAGATTTTTGGGAGAGACTGTTCAGCCCACTAAATTCCACCCTCTGGACCCCCCAAATTCATGTCCATCCCATATGCAAGATATCTGTACCCCATCCCAACATCCCCAAGTCTTAACCATCCCATCATCAACTGTACCAAATCTCTAAATATCAACTCAAAAAGTCCCAAATCTCATCATCTAAATCAGGTATCAGTGAGACTCTGGATATGGTCCCTCCTGCAGCAGAATTCCTTTCCATTTATAGACCTACAAAACTATATACAAAAAGGTATCTGCATGCTTGCTTCAGCAGCACATATACAAAAACTGGAATGAGACGGAGATTAGCATGGCCCCTGTTCAAGGATGACACGCAAATTCGTGAAGCGTTCCATATTTTTCTGTAATGCATACCACACTTTGAAATTTGTTCTAAAACTACTTGTTAAAACATACTTTGAGGGCAGGCCACGGTGGCTCAGTAGGCAGAGTTTCTGCCTGCCATGCTGGAGACCCACGTTTGATTCCCGGTGCCTGGCCCATGCAAAAAAAATAAATGAAACAAAACAAAAAAATAGCAAAAACAAAAAGTACTTTGAAATATATCGCTTTTTTTGTATATGTATTTCACAAAAAAAAAGTTTTTACAAAAGATATCTGCTTCCAAATTCATGTGGGACAGGCAGAAAGTAGACACTGCAATTCCAAATTGGAAGGAAAAGTTGGATGGGAAACAGTGGTCACCAATCCCAAGCAAGTCCAAAATCCAGCATGGCAAGTTCCTGAGAATAGAGTAATCCTTTTTCAGTCAATGCTCTGATCTCTGGGCCCACAGCTGCACCCTCTGGTAGTAGCAGATCCACTCAATGGATCCTCAGAGTCATTTTTCCTTCATTTCCTCCAGTCTCTATCCCTTTCAGGCAGGCTGGCGGGGTGTCTGGTGGTATAAAATTCTCAAAAAATAAAAGCAAACAGACAAAAAACTGCAGGTCTCCTGTGCAATTCATGAGGTCCATGCCATCAGACAAGAGGGAAAGAAAAAAATGTCCTCCATTGACCTTTTCTGATGACCCCATCTTTATATTTGGCTTATGCAAAGGGATGGGTGATTGGATTCCTGAGTCACATAACTAATTTCTTCGATAAAGATTTGTCCAGCCACACCCTCTGTATTCTCTTCAGACTGTTACGTTTCTTCTTTTGCCACCTGTGTGGCTGAGAATTTTCCAAATCGTCTAGTGAAGCTTCCTTATATTTTTAATTGCAGTAGCATATATACAACATAAAACTTCCCATTTTAACCATTTTCAAACGTACAATTTAGTGGCATTAATTACCTTCACAGTGTTGTACTACCATCACCAGCATCCACTACTAAAACTCTTCCATCATTCCAAACAGCAATTCTGTACCCATTAAGCATAACTCCCAATTCTTCCATCCTACCCTGCAGCCCCTGGCAATCTGTAAGCTACTTTCTCTAAGAATTTGCATATCCAGTTTACTTCATATAAGTCGAATCATACAATATTTTGTCTCTTGTGCCTGGCTTATTTCCCTCAATATGCTGTCTT
This sequence comes from Myrmecophaga tridactyla, assembly GCA_004026745.1. Taxonomy (NCBI): domain Eukaryota; kingdom Metazoa; phylum Chordata; class Mammalia; order Pilosa; family Myrmecophagidae; genus Myrmecophaga; species Myrmecophaga tridactyla. The sequence goes on along the minus strand of PVIY010046137.1, from coordinate 2,100 downwards.
CAAGTATATCTATGTTGTATCCAAATTTCATTCTTCCTTAAAGACGACTAAGATATTCTATTGTATGATATACCACATTTTGTTTGTCCATTCATCTGTTGATGGACATTTGAATTGTTTCCATTTTTTGGCTGTTGTGAATAATAGCAACACAAACACTTGCATACACATATCTGTTTGAGTCCCTGCTTTCAATTCTTTGGGGTTTATACCTAGAAGTGGGATTCCTAGGTCATATGGTAATTCTATACTTAAATTTTTGAGGAACTGCCAAAATGTATGCCACCATTTTACAGTCCCACCAACAAAATACAAGGTTTCCTATTACTCTGCATCCTTACCAATACTTGTTCTTTTCTGTTTCTATAATAATAGCCATTCTAGTGGGTGTGAAGTGGTATTTCTTTATGATTTTGATTTGCCTTTCCCTCATGGCTAATGACCTTGAGCATATTTTCTTGTGCTTATTGGCCATTTGTAGATCTTATTTGGAAAAACTATCTATTCAAATATTTGCCTATTTTTTAATTGGGTTGCTTGTCTCTTTTTTGTTAAGTTGTAGGTTTTGAAAAATACATTCTGGATATTAAACCCTTACCAAATATATGGCTTCCAAATATTTCCCCCACTCTGTAGGTTGTCTTTTCATTTTCTTGATGTTTCATGCACAAAAATTTTCCATTTTCACACAGTTCAATTTCTCTGTTTTTCTTTGATTCCTCATGCTATTGGTATAAAATCTTATTGGTATAATATCTAAGAACCTATTGCCTAATTCAAGGTCCTGAAGATACTTCCCTACGTTTTTTTCTAAGAATTTTTTAGCATTAGCTCTAATATTTAGGTAATTGATCCACTTTTAGTTAATTTTTGTATATGGTGAGAGGTGTGCAGACATACTCAGCCTCTTGCGTATATATTTCCAGTTGTCTCAGGACCATTTTTAATTTTTTCACATGGACAGGCACCAGGAATCGAACCCGGGTCGCCAGCATGGCAGGCGAGAACTCTGCTTGCTGAGCCACCATGGCACCCCCAGCACCATTTATTGAAGGGACTATTCTATCTCCATTGAAAGGAATTGGTGCTCTGGTTGAAAATCAACGGGTCACAGATGTGTGGGTTTATTTCTGGTCTCTCGATTCTACTTCATTGGTCTATAGGTCTATTCTTAGGTCCGTGCCACATTGTTTAATCAATACAGCTTTGAAGTAGATTTTGAAACTTTTATTTCTTTTCCTTGCCTAATTGCTCTGACAACGACTTCCAGTACAGTGTTGAACAGCAGTGATGAAAACAGACATCCTTGTCTTTGTTCCAACCTCACGGGAACTCAGGGCTTTTCAGTCTTTCACCACTGAGTATAACATCAACTGTAAGTTTTTCACATATGCCCTATACCATGTAGAGGAAGTCACCTTCTGTTCCTAATTTTCAGAGTGCTTTTATTATGAAAGAATGTTGGGTTTTGTACATGCCTTTTCTGCATAAATTGAGATAGTGTGATTTTTTTCCCTCCATTCTGTTAATGTGGTCTATTACATTGATTTATTTTCTTATGTTGAACCATCCTTGCATTCCTGGGATAAGCTCCACATGGTCATGGTGAATAATCCTTTTACTGTGCCATCGGATTCAATCTGCTCATATTTTGTTGAGGATTTCTACATCTATAGTCATAAGAGTGTTCTTTTCTTGTGATGTCTTTTCCTGGTTTTGGTACTAAGGTAATGCTGGCCTAGTAAAATGAGTTAGGAAGAATTCTCTTCAATGCATCATTTGCACAGTGAAATGGACTCCTCTAAGAAAGACCTGGTGATGGAGGATCAGTAACCTGGGACTATTAGGTTTTCCTAGCCCTGTAATAATTGAAACATGTCAGTAAGTGTGCTGGTTTGAAAAGAAGTATGCCCCCTAAGAAAAGCCATGTTTTAATATAAATCCCATTTCATAAAGGTAGAATAATCTTTACTCAATGCTGTATGTTTGAAACTAATGAGATCATCTCCCTGGTTGATGTGATTTAGTTAAGAATGGTTGTTAAATTGGATTAAGGGATGACATGTCTCCACCCATTTGAGTGGGTCTTGATTGGTTTAC
>PVIY010046136.1:0-18653 GCA_004026745.1 Myrmecophaga tridactyla | reverse complement strand
GTGAGTATCCTCCTTTGCATCTTGGCACTAGACAACTTGTTTTGAGATTCACAGGCCCACAGCAAGAAGAGAATTTTTTGCAGCTGTTTAAGGTGATGCTTGAAGTTGCCATGTTGACAAAGGGTGGACATGTGTTAGTTAGATTCAGTTGTCAACTTGGCCAGGTGAGCATACCTAGTCTTGTTGCTGTGGACATAAGCCAATGGTACATGAACCTCATTTGTTGCTAATTACATCTGCAGTCGGCTAGGAGGCGTGTCTGCTGCAATGAGTGACGTTTGACTTAATTGGCTGGTGCTTAAATGAGAGAACGCAATGTAGCACAGCCAAAGCAGCTCAGCATTCCTCATCTCAGCACTTGCAGCTCAGCCCAGGCCTTTGGAGATGCAGAAAGAAGTTACCCCGGGGAAAGTTGTTGGAACCCAGGGGCTTGGAGTGAAGACCAGCAGAGACCATCCTGTGCCTTCCACGTAAGAAAGAACCTCAGTGGAAAGTTAGCTGCCTTTCCTCTGAAGAACCAACAAAATAAATCCCCTTTTATTAAAAGCCAATCTGTCTCTGGTGTGTTGCATTCCGGCAACTAGCAAACTAGAACAGGCGGCAATGTTTTTGTATATATAGACCTTTGAACAACTCCCCTATTTCTAGCTTCCCTTTTAATTCTTGTTCTCACTACTTCTACACAGTATGCTCAAAATTTCCTTAGGCTTCTATTTGGCAAATGAGCACTGTCCTCTGGTATAGTACTTGTTTTAATTTATTCTGGGCTCTGAATTTGTGAACTCTACTTCAATATCTTCCAGAAATTGAATGTCATCTTTTGTTCATTCTCATATTTTTTCATTCTTATGATATTATTGGTTTTGATTCTTTTATGAGATTTAAATAAGACCTCAGAAAGATGAGAAAATTAAAAAAAAAACATTATTATAGTTCACCATATAGTATTGAAAGTCAATATGCATCTTAGGTTTTCAATGACTAATGGAGCCTGTGATTGCTTAAGGGTTTAACTGCTTTGTACAACTGCCATATTGGCATTGACATTAATTTTACATTTCTTGTTCCACCAATCAGTGATTTTGAGCCATTAAGTAGGTACAAAGGTTGTAAAAGTAATAATTTCTTTTTCATTTGCCAAGCATTTATGTAATAACTACTCTTTTCTAAGCAGTGTTAGATCTGGTGATATCCAAAAGTAATAGTAAATACCTCATTTATTTTCTTCAATTATTTTCTGAGAAACTAGGTAAAAACTCTTTGCAACCGTTACTTAATTTAATCCTCATGTCACTCTTTTGAAATAAATAACATATTTTATTTCAATTTTCACAAAAAGGACTCTATCTTTATCCATTTGCAACCAACTTGCAAAGCAGAATAAGTGCCATAGTTTTATTCTCACACATAACTGTTATTAGACATTTTAAAAATATTCAGATTTTACTCCCAAACAGTACAGAGTGAGTGTGTTAGTCAGGGTGCTCTAGAGAAACAGAACCAAATGGAGAGATCTGTAAATATGAGATTTGGGAATTTGTCTCATGAAATCAGGAGAATGGAATAGTCCAAAATCCATAAAGCAGTCTATGAAGCTGGAGGCTCTGATTCAGGGTATAGCTGAACTTCACAGGAGATGCTCACTGGCAGAAGAAGCAGTAAAAGAGTCTCTCTTCTTCCTTCAAAACCTTCAACTGATTGGATTATTTCAATGTGGTAGACACACCTGCATCACAGATGTAATCAGCCACAGATACATTCAATGGACTGATTATTTAATACATGAGACTTCCAGTTTAACAACCAGCCATGAAATATCCTTGCAGCAATGACCAGGCTAGAGCTTGCTTGACCAGACAACTGGGCAAAAACATGTCACCATGTTGACACCGGAACCTAACAATCACAGTCCACCCCTTGTCAATTTGACAGCTATACACATCACCTTGAAACATGTTTAATTTCCAAATAGATCACAATAACAGACATATGTTTCATTTAACAATATTTAACTGTCCTGCCTACAACTAGAAGTGCACTACATCTCTCTAAAATATGGTGCAAGTCCTTAGACAGCATTCACTCTTAAACTTCATATCCTATGACTTAAATACATTAAGATGCACAATACAACTTATGTCATATGATAAGAGGAAAACAAGATATATGCTTATGTATAAATGCAAATATACTCATGACAAAGGAGGGAGAAAATTTTCATACAATCACAGTCATTGTTTCTGTAACTGGTCATGTGGTCATAGTTCATATTTATCACAGGCTTCTTCTGCTACTCATTCCATGTGACCTTTACTCTCAGCAAGCACTTCAGCTGGCCATGGTTCTTTGCCAGGTGAGGCAGCTAAGACCTTCATTCTTGAAGTTTCTGGGCAATTATTAGTCCTTTCTGGTTTGGTTTGTTAAAGTTTTCCATTGACTTTAATTACCGAGCATAGTAGTACTAAGAGATACCCTGGGGATCTCCTATATTCCAGGAAATCTCTTCTATACCTCCATTGTGTAGTTGCAGTCTTATTTACCATAATAGTCAGGATCAATCACTCCAGACAAAACAGTAATCACTTTTCATGCCTGTTGATTCAGTGGCATGAGAAGCCCAAAGAGGCCAGGTGGCAATTTAAACTTCTAATTCAATGGAATCATTGTGTCTCCTGGTAGGACCAGTCCTCCTTTTGGAACTAAGACCTGCAAATCAGCAGAGCTTAAGGTTGCAGGGACAAGGGTGAAAAATTTCCCTAGTGGATGACTAAGGGTGGTAGTGAGTGGTGCCACTCCCATTTCCACCCCTAGATTTCTGGACCCTTGTAACCTGGCTATGAGAGAAAGAGGCCCATATAGCGGATGCTGATTCAAAACATGTACACCCTCCTGGAGAATATTTCCCCAGCCCTGTAAGACATGGCCACATAGTTGGCCCTGTAATTGTGTCTTCAAATGCCGTTCCACAGTTGATCAATGAAGATGCCTCTGGATGATGGGGAATATGCTAAGACCAGAGAATCCCATGAGCATGTACACATTCCTATATTTAATTTGCTGAGAAGTGTGTTCCTTCTTCTGTGTGAAATGCTGTGTGGAATACTATGATGGTAGATAAGGCATTCTGTATGTTGGGACTGAGTTTGGGTCTCTGCTGCTGGCAGATTGGGGACTCAGCATAGATCATAGCCAGGTTGGTCTTGATGAGCAGAAGTTCACATTGCTGAGCCCAGGCATAACCTCCAACCCTACCATCATGCAAACTTTGTTAATTAGCACATTGGGCAATGGTAGGAGTGACTGGCAGGAAAGAGGATGACTTGTATCCATAGGATGGGTCATCTATCCACTTGGTTATTAAAACCACCCTCTGCTGAAGTCACCATCTAATGAACATTCCCATGAATACAAATATTTTTATGTTCTTTGTCCACTCTGAAATATCTATCTATAAACCTTTTCTCCAGATCCCTTTGTCACTGATTTTCCAACCATGCTCCTTCTAAGTGTCTGACAATCCAGCCAAACCATTAGCAGTGGCATATGTGTCAGTATACAAACATACCTCTAGCCTGTTCTCCTTCTGAGCAAAATGGACAGCCAGGTACACTGCTCAAAGTTCTGCCTACTGGGAAGATTTCTCCTCACCAGTGTCCTTTAAGGACATCCCATAATGAGGTTGTCGTCTGCAGCTGTCCACTTCTGAGTGGTTCCTGCATATCATGCAGAACCATCTGTATATCAAGCTCGAGTTTTCTCTTCCTCAGTCAACTGAATGTAATGAACTTCCCAACAGGTCATAGCTCTGGTCTGGGAAAGAAAAGGTAATGTGGCAGGAGTAGGGGCCAAGGGCATTTGGTCTACTTCCTCACATAAGTTACTTGTGACTTCAGGACCTGCTAGAACCCTATCTCTAATATACCATTTCATTTTATGATAGAGTGCTGCTGTGTATGCCCAACTTCATGGCTTGTAGGTCAGACAACACATAACTCATGATAGACAACTCAGGTCTTATGAAAATTTGGTGGTCCATGATTAAGTGTTCAGCCTCTACTAAGGCCCAGTAGCAGGTGAAAAGTTGTTTATCAGAAGAAGAATAGTTATCTGCAGTAGATGGTAAGGCTTTGCTCCAAATTCCTAAGGGTCTGCATTGTGATTCTGCTATAGGGGCCTGCCAAAAGTCTAAGACAGCATCCCTATTTGTTACTGACACTTCCAGCACCATTCAGTCTTCTTGACCATAAGGCCCAATGATAGAGTGGCTTGCATAGCAGCCTCTTCTTGTTCTGGTCTACACTCAAAATTAGCAGCTTTTCTGGTCACTCAGTAAATGGGCCAGAATAACATGTCCAAATGAGGAATATGTTGTCTCCCAAATGCAAAAAGGCACTAGGCATTGTGCCTTTTTTTTCTTTTTTTTGTCATAGGAGGGGCCAGGTGCAACAGCTTATCCTTTACTTTAGAAGGAATATCTCTGCATGCTCCACACCACTAGAAATTTCACTGAAGTAGAAGTCCCCTTTATTTTTGTTAGATTTATGTCCCATCCCCTGACATGCAGATGCCTTACTAATAAGTCTAAAGTAGTTGCTACTTCTTGCTCACTAGGTCAAATTAGCATGATATCATCAATATAACAGACCAGTGTAATGTCTTGTAGATGGGGAAACAATCAAGGTCCCTGAGGACAATATTGTGAAATAGGGCTGGAGGGTTGTTATAACTCTGAAACTGTGCAGTGAAGGTATGCTGCTGGCCTTGCCAGCTGAATGCTAACTGTTTCAGGTGGGCCATACTGACAGCTACTGAGAAAAAAGCATTTGCCAGATTAATAGCTGCATACCAGGTATGGGGCAATATGTTGTTTTGCTCAAGCAATGCATCACATCTGGAACACCAGCTGCAATTGGAGTCACCATCTGGTTAAGTTTTTGATAATGCACTGTTATCTTCCAAGTCCCATCTGCTTTCTGCACAGGCCAAATAGGAGAGTTGAATGGGAATATGGTTGGAATCATCACCCCTGCTTCTTTCAAGTTCTTAAGAGTGGCCCTAATCGCTATAATTCCTCCAAGAATACAGTATTCTTTATGATTCACTATTTTCCTATGTAAGTGCAGTTCTAGTGGCTTCCACTTGGCCTTTCTTACCATAAGAGCCCTCAGTCCATGAGGCAGAGAACCAAGGTGGGGATTGTGCCAGTAGATTAGTATGTCAATTCCAGTTATGCATTCTAGAAATGACTATAGAGTGGTTCCTGGGACACACTGATCCTGGAACACACTGTGAGATGGAGCTGAGCTAAACTACATCAATCATGAGACCTCCATAATCCGCAACTCTGACTGGTGGACCAGAGGGCCATTTGGGTTTCCTGGAATTAGTGTCACTTCTGGGCCAGTGTCCAATAATCCCCCAAATATCTGATCAGTTCCTTTATCCCAGTGCACAGTTACCCTTGTAATAGGCCATAGGTCTCCTTGGGGGAAAGCTCTGGGGAAGGTTAACAGTATAAATTTGAGGCAGTGTTAAAGTGTCCTTCTATAAGGGTACCCATCTCTCCCTTCATTCAAGGGGCTCTGGGTCTATAAACACCCTCAATATCTAGTCCCAAACATATTCCCCTGAATTCTGTCTGTATACAGTGGAAAACCCATGCAGTTATTTTGGATTTTAGTGTGTTTCTCTATGGGTCACACTTTATCTCACCTTTTGGGGACTATTGGGATTTTAGTCTAGTTATAGGTCTTAATGAAAAGAGGGGTGATGGGGTTGGGTCATGAAAATAAATAGAAGTGTTTTTCAAGTCCATTACCTCAGGGCATTCCATTGCAGCTTCATCTGGTTAATCAGGATTAGCTGCTCCAGACAGAGGGAGGAGAGTTGTTTCCCCATAGGAGGTGGTTATAGAATTAGCAGGCACTGAAGGATTCATCTTGTTAGGTAGAGTTTGAGTGGCAGACTCCCCTGGAAAGACTGGAAGCCAGAAAGCTGTTTCCTCAAGGCAGACTGGAGTTCAGGAATCTCTTTCCTCAGGGAAGTCCATTACAGGTCTACCCAGCAAAGTTTCAGCAGATCCCAGGGATCCCATCTCCCCATAGCCCTCATTATCCAGCCACATATTACCATCCCACATTTTAGGATCCCATTATTTGCCAGTCAAAGCCCTTACTTTAACAGCAGACATCCTACAAGATTGAGATTTTAGTTTGAAGTGTCTGGATGAACTCTTAACCATCACAGGTAGTGAAATAAACATAAAAACAAATAAGCATAATTTTACATGAATGCTTCTGCCTCTGCCAATTTCTATTCTTTTATTGATGGCTTCTCAGAGGAATAGTGAATGGGTTTTGATTCCCCAAACAAAACAAACAAACAAACAAACAAAAATCCACAGTTCTTGCTTTTATGTTTCTTAGCTATGAAAGAAAAAGCCAGAAGCCTAATGTGACAGCAATGTGAAAGAATTTGTTCTTTTACCAAAATCTCTATTTTCTTTTTAATGCACATTTTTGAGATGTGTTATATATTTGCATATCATATAATTTCCCAAATTGTACAATCAGTCATTCACAGTATCATTATATAGCTGTGCATTCATCATCACAATCAATTTTTAACATTTTCATTACTCCAAAAAAAGTAAGAAAAAAAGTAAAATTAAAAATGAAAGGAAAACCTGTAGCATCCTATAACTACCCTCTCCCATAGCACTTATTTTTTTTTATTTTTCTCTTACTCATCTGTACATATATTGCGTAAAGGGAGTGTCAGTCATAATGCTTTCACAATCACACCATCACACACTGATGATCACACACTGATCAGTTTTTAAGTGTTTTTAACAATTGCTACATGGGGTAATGCTGGATTTTATAGCTGCAGTTCTCTTGCTCTGAGTCTCAGATGTCACATAAATACCTGAAGGCACAGTAAATGATCAGGTTATACACAAAAACTTCAGCATCTCATAATTTAGAAATAACAGTTACAACTCTGTTGTAACTAGTTTAACCTAATATTAGGTTAAAATAAAAAGTAATTAAGGTAATCTCTCAACCATAAAACAAAAAAGAAATAGAGATGTGTAAGGTGAAGAAATCATTTAAAGGCAAAAGTCATTAACTTAGAAGGTATAGCATTCCTCTAAAAGGAATTGCAAAATGGGAGAGCTGAAAAAAATGTAAAGGAGAAATTTAACAACAAGATTACAAAAGGATATTTCAAAAAAAGTGAGACCTGTCTTGAGTTTTCAAGTGCTCAATTAGTAACTATCAGAAGAAAAGAGAAAGAAATACGCAAAGGAAAAAATACCACACATTGAAGAAATCTGATAAATTTCAGAATTATACAGAAAATGCTTAGCTCTTCTTTATTTGATTCATTCACTCATCCATCCTTATTGAGTGGCACACAATGGTTTTAGAATGGTGAATAAAAAAGAAAAAACATCTGCACTTCTGAAGTTTACACTCTAAAATAACAAGAAAATACTTGCAAACAAAGAAAGTTATAATGTTGATTACAGTGAAGCAAAAGTAAAGCATGGTATGGAAGGGATGGAATGTGGTTGCAGATATATTACATAGGCTCATCAATTAAACCCTCAATGATGAAGGCACCTTTAAGTAGAAAATTGAATGCAGTGATACAAATGAAGAAATGAGGAAAAGAATATTTGTTATCAAGGAGCCAGTGAGTGCAAAGACCAGAGGAGGAATGAACTGGGGAATAGGAAGGGAGCCATAGAGTTTGAAACTGAGTAACAGAAAGTGGGAGAGATAGTGTCATAGATGAGGTTAGGAATAATATCATGAAGTGATTTGTAGTCCAAAGTAAAGCATATGGTATCACCTGCTTATCCATATTAAAAGGAACTCTAGCTTGGGCTAGAAAGTGTTAACATCTGCATTTTATTCTTTCAATCTTCCCTTTAGTTGACTTATGAGCATTAAACTATAAGGATGCATGGTGGTTTAAAGCTGTATATACTCCAGAAAGACAAGTTCTTAAACTTAATTCATTCTTGTGGGTATGAACCCATTCTAAGTAAGACTTTTTGATAAAGTTATTCATCAAAGAAGGTATAGCCCATCTCCATCAGGATATACCTTAATCCTGTTACTGAAGTCCTTTATAAGTGGAATGAAAGTTATAGAGACAGAAAGCCAGAGGAAGTAGTCAGAAGTTGAAAATCAATAGAACGTGGAAGAGAAGGGAGAGACCAGGAGTTGCCATTGTGCGCCCTGAAATGTGATGAGTGAAAGCCGAAGAGTGGTGGGAAGCCAGCCCCAGAATGCCACAGTCTTCAGGGAGAAAGAAGATGCCTGGACTTGGGTGTTCCCTTAGCTGAACTATTGCATGGTATTTACTTGAGCAGTCTGAGAAAGCAATACAGGGTGGAAGTGAGTATAAACAGAATGTTAAGAAATTATTTCAATAATCTATATAGGAGAACAAGTTGCATGATACAAAGATAATCCAAGAAAAAGAAAACAATTTCAAATAATTCTAATTAGTAGCTGCAGGGAAAAGCAAGATAATATTTTATCAATAAGAAAAGGAGAAGCCTACCATAAAATAAAGTAATGAAAGACTGAGAGAATTCTTGGAAGTTGAAAATAACATTAACTAAATAAAATTTCCATCGTTGCCAAAATAGAAAAGAGAGACTGGATAATGGATACTGAAAACTTATGGTGGCCTAGAATTTGCAGTCAATTTCTCATTTGGTAAAGAGTAGAAGATGACGCATCATGAACTGGTTACTGATTGAGGATATACACCAAGTTGATTAGAGATAGAACGGTATGGTTTGAGACCAAGAGATTCTACTTACCTTTGTTTGTCCATTACACTTACTGAAAATAGACTGATTTGGTCTTATTTTGTTTGATCTGTTTTTCTTTGGTTTGGCTATTTTAGTTGCTCCAGGTTCTGTCCTATTTATCTTGATCATCTTTAAAAGGTTTTGTTTTGTTTTCTTTAATTGTAATTTATTTACCTAGTTGATTGTTGCTTTTATTTTGTAGATGTTGTTTGTTAACATTCGAAAGCAAGCATAATGTTATGTCATTCTGCTCAAAATCCAGGTCTGCTTAAAGCTAGGGCATGAATTAAGCTACATTTTCCAGGTATGTATTTTTTTTTTTATTTAGAAATTCTTGGGCATCCTGCTCATTTTACTACCTTTCAGTTTATCTATCTATATTAACTAGTGTTTTGAAAAAAATTCTCATTTTACAAAGGGGAAGTTGGGGTCCACAGAGGTGTATTATATTTAGATATAAAGATAAGGATACTTATGCATTTAACACTACATCAGGGATTTCTTGACAAGATGATAGTTTTCTAGACTTTTTCATCTAAATAAAATTCTAGTGATCTGTAAGATTGGGATCAGTATATTGTGATGAGTAGAAAAAACATGACTGTGAAAAATTGGGTCATCATGAGAGCGGTGGTTTGTTTAGAACTACTTCCCTGAGTCTGAGTAATGAAATCCTTAAGATTTCAGTTCTTTTTGTAATAAAATCTCTCCATTTGCCACCATGACAGAATGGATTCTCTTTGTTTCTTTCAATTTCTCTCTTCCTCTGTCTTTCAAATAGAAAAATACATACACCAATTATTTGGACAAAAATGTGATTGAAACAGGGTCTGTGTTCCATGTACATACTCAAGGCAGAAAGTAAAAACAAGTTTTATTTTCCCCTCAGAAACTATGAGCGTTACACACTCTGCAGTCTGCTGGTGACCTACTGTCATTAGTATGGTAGTAGTAGAGAATTTTATGCTAATGGTAGGTAACACTGATTTCTTTAATTATCATTACAGTCAGCTTCTCCCATATTGTATACAGCTGAATAGAATATTCTAGAAATATTTAGATGAATGCACTTTATAATTTGCTAACACAGAGAAAATATTTTTGTCTTAATGATCTTGATTAGACCAATTAAATTTATATTTTGTACTGTATCTTAGTATTATCATCAAAGCAAAATGAATTCTGAGTGCCACACTGTTGACATTATTTCTAATATGTACTATCATCATTTTGAGTAAATTTAAATGGAAAACCCCAAGGTCCTCTCACCATGACAAAGGAGGACAGATTGTCCTTGAATGGCCAAGAAATTTGTATGTAGAAATATTTATAGAACAGTTAAAAACATAATAGGCTTCACAGTTATTTTTAAAAAGTATGATATGTGCAGAGATTAAGAAAAAGGAAGAAGTATAAATTTGGCCAGTCATGGGGCCATATTTCCTAGTTACCTAAAGTTGGAATTAGTAAAATAAACCCACAGATCAACAAAATTGGGGAAGCAATTTCACATAGTCATATTCAATCTCAAAAATCTAAGGAAATGAGTAAATATTCTCCTTTAAGAGTGAGAAGACTTTTAGGATGATAAGGTCAACATAAACATTAACAAGAATATTATTCTGACGTGATAGAAATTTTTATGTTTTACACAGAGTTCTTAGATGGTTAATAAAAATCTCATTACTTTTCATTGAGTCAACTACTAATTTACATTATTTTAACAGAGAAAACAAAATTCCAATTTTGTATTTAGGCAGCATTTTATGCAAATGTTCTTTATTTTTTAAATGTTATAAACAGATTTAGTAGGTGTTGGTTATCATTGAACATCATAGCCAGAATTTACTTTCATAATTTTTTTATAGTTGGCAGTGATTTAAAAGCTTACCTTGTAAAACTCCCTACAACTTTTCAGATCCAGATAGGGCTTATAGTCAGCAATTGACTACAAAATTTACTTTCCCAAACCTTCTGCAACTTTCCATATTATTCGGAGCTTTTACTCAGTTATGACTATAGCAAATAAAATTGATTTCATGTTAGAAGTATGTTAGTTTACAAAGTTAACACTTTGCAAGATTGAGCTCTGAGACAGTTGAAGGTCAGAAGGTATTCTTAAAGATTTGGGGATTATTTTGAAACACTTGGGGGTAGTACTAGGAGAACATGATGAGAATCTTATCTTTATATTCCTGACATTTAAAAGCAAATAGGTATTGAGAGTTAGGGTGAAGAGGAATACAAAAACAGAGTATTTTCATTTCTGGAACTGACAATCTGAATGCAGATAGGGGCTAATTGGTGAGCTTGCCCCAAGATGCCTTTTTTCCCATAAGGATGAATTTATTTGCATAAGGATTTCCTTTAGGATACCAAGAAGCATCAGATATAATAGTGGCCTTTAGGCAAACAAGGGATAACAGTCCTACTCCCTGACAAGCAAGAAGCAACTACAGAAGAGATGCTCATCACACAGCAACCCTTAAAATTAAGGTACAAGAACTCTTTGAGGGTAAAAATTGAGGCAGGCTAGAATAGGGACCTGAAAGGGGAGATGCAAGGACAGTTAATCAAGGACAGGAAGGCCTATGTCATCTCTGATACCCAGCCTGGGGGCTATCCACTTATAGGAAATATCCAGTGGCTGCTAACCCAACTGAGCCAAACAACCCCCACCTGAATGAGTCATCAATGGAGAAAGAGGGAACCAACTGACCCACCCAAATACACTCCCTGCCACTTGGCACTACCCTGAGAAAAGAGGAGAAGAGAAAGCCTGGAACAAGGAAGTGGGGGAATGGAGTAAGTAAAGTTAATCTATAAAAGCAAATGGCCCCAGATTGTCCATTGCCTCTTGCCTTTTTCACCTCTGTCTTTGTAAGAGTGCCTGCATGTATTCTCATATGTGTATTCAGTAAATTTTCTGTCTACTTCAAAAAATAAAAAAAACAGAAAAAAACTCTAGGGAAAGAGTATTAGGAAGAGGAGAATAAGTTCCTCAGTGGTGTCAGAAGTAGTTAGTAGCGGCAAGATTGCATTAAAACATTGGGAATGTTATTTTTTCTTTTTCTTAAAGTATAAATTATATTATTTAAACACTATTCTTTTTTTCAATTTTAAAATTCCAAAAGCTGCCACCACCATATTACAAAATGGTGGTAACAAGATTTACTTCCACCAAGAGTGAATGAGAGGGTGGTGCAATGGTGGCTCAGTAGCAAGAATTCTCACCTGCCAAACTGGATACCAGGGCTTGAGTCCCTGTGCCTGCCTATGCCAAAACAAAAAAAGAGTGAATGAGAGTTCCACTCTCTCCACACCTTGCTAATACTATTAAATTTCTGCCATTAAAGTAGTTGTTCAGTTGTATTTCGTTTGAATTTTAATTTGTTTTACCTTAGTATCTAATGATTTTGATGACCTTTCTTATGTCCTTTGGTCTCTTCAATCCTTTGGCCAATTTCCAATGGTATTATCTGTCTTATTCTTCTAGATTTTTAGTAGGTTTTTACACATTCTGGATATGTTTGGTATTAAAATTGCAGGATCATTATCCCCAAACTGTGATTTGTCTTTTCATCCTACTATATGTGTTTTCTTGAAGAATTCTTAATTTTAAGCCTAGTTCAACAATCCTTTCCTATATGTGTTTTTGGTGCTCTTATTAATGAAATCTTTGCCTCCAAAATGTTCACAAAGATAGCCTCTAATATACTCTAAATGCATTGTTGTTTTTGCCTTCATGTTCAAGTCTAAAATCTGCAAAGAGAATTTGTTTTTGGTACTCTTGTTGTTTGAAGTACAGTTGAGGTCTTTCTTTTCCTTCCTTCCTTCCTTCCTTCCTTCCTTCCTTCCTTCCTTCCTTCCTTCCTTCCTTCCTTCCTTCCTTCCTTCCTTCCTTCCCTCCTTCCTTCCTTCTTTTATTTATTTATTTCTTTTTCTTTTCTTCCATTGAGGTTTATAATCAACTTGGCATCATTTATTTAAGAGTCCATGTAGTTTGTCCCCAGGACTCCTTCTTCTTGAGAGAATTGGACCATAGTTTTCCTTCCCCAGAACCACATTACGGTTAAAAATGCTGCTTAACTTTCACTTCATGCTGGGCCACTGGGCTTCCTTCTCCAGCCTGATGAGGAGAGAAGATATAAAATATAGAACAAAAAGTAGAAGAAGAAAGATTTTAGACAATTTTGAAAAGGGTTGGTGAAGTCTTTATCAGCAACTTGGAGGGAGTGGATAGGGATTAGTATATATAACAATATTCATATTAATTCACCTATATCTAGTCTGTTGTGTGAACTTAGTCTAACAATAATTTCAATATTGTTTCTGACACATAATTTTGAGCAGAACTGATAAAATGTACATTCATTTAATCTTGCAAAAGAGTTAAGACTCTTTAGTGTAAGAAATTATTAAGAGAAAAATGAAAATCTCATTTTTTCATAGATCATAAGTAAAGGTGATGAAAACATAAAACACTAACTTGTTAAAACATATTTGAATCTTGATACTAATGGGTTACACAATAAAAATCTTGGAGTGGTTGGGACAGGTGATATGAACCTAATTCTCAGAAATCAAATATTTTGCCTTAGAATTTATTCCTCCTGTTTGGTGCTTTATTTTAGCTTGTCCCTCTCTTTTTCAACCTCATCCCAACTCTCTGCATTTTTCTCTAACATTCTTTTTTATTTTCTCTGGAAAATTCAGTCTAGTGCTTTGCATTCTCACTGAGATAATTTTATTATATAATTTAAAACCAAGATGAATGTCTTTAATAGACAAAGCATTTAACATTCTTTAGAATTTAGGAAGAAAATCTATAGAAAAGTAAAATTTCTATCCCATTTATGATGATGGACAATTATTTTGTAAGATTCTATAGAAATCTTTATGATATAAACTCATTCTAGTTTTTACATTAAGTGGCATCATATATTGATATTTTATAAATTTTTTATTCAAAACTTCTTTATAAAAATAAAACAAAAGGCAATTATTGAGACATTTCTTTACATTATTACTATACAAAAAAGAGCTAGCTTGATTCTATAATAGACTATTGAAAAAGACAACACACGAATTCCCAAAATGCATAATAAATTTTATTTTTATTTTATTTTTAGATCTATAAGAAAAAAATAGATCAATTAAGAAAAATATTATAAACTGATATAGAAGATTTTTACAAATTCCTGAAACAAATTCCAAATTGTACATGGGCAGAATTCTAAGATTACCCACAATATTTCTCATCTGTGGTCTACATACCATATGAGTGAGACCTGGGAATATGATTGAATATCTTTCCATGGTTAGACTACTAATTCGGTGACTTCAATATAAACTAAAGGAGAGTCTTCTGGGTGGGACTGACTTAATTGATTGAACCTGTAAAAGGCACTGGGGTCTTCCTGAATGAAGAGATTCTAATCCTCAGAAGTGAGGGGTCTCATAAATGGGGACAAAATGCATGACCCTGAGGATGATCTCTGGTAATGAGACTGGATGGACGCAAAAAGGTAGCAAGAAAATGGATACCTCAGTTGTCAAAATCTGCCAACAATTTAAATGAGCCAAACTTCTAATGGAATTCAGTTTCGCCAACACCTTAATTTCAGTCTTGTAGGACTCTGAGCAGAGAGGTCATGGCTTATCCAGGCACCTGATACCCTGGACTATGACATAATAAATGGGCTTTATTTTAAGCCACTAAGCTTGTGGCAATTTGTCACTTAAAAATAGAAAACTATTTCAAAGTGTAAAATGAAATTGGGAATCTTAAATGTAGCTTTTTAACAAACTTGATTGGGAATGTTCCAAACTGTGGCACATTGAGTAGTTTTGGCATGAGTTTATTGGTGTTATACTTTTCAGATATGCCCAAGTGTCCCAGTGGGAATGAGTTGTTAGAGAAATCATAAATATTTACCAAGTGACTATTGTCCAGACTTCAATGAACCCCTGCTTGACATTCTCTGGAGAAGTCACAAACACACCCTAAGTGGCCATCCTGTGGGAGCATTCTGGTACCCCCACCTCCTTTTCTTTTTTGTTTCATTCCCAAAACTAGGGGAGTTTTTAATTTTAATGAAAAGACCCAGCCATATATTAAACCTGAAAACCAGGGATTAGCAGGCCTAGATGCTTTTGAGAATAGGAATTCTTAGTGGTGGGCCTCTTCACCTCAAGGTGTGTAAAAAACAATCTGAAAGCCTATAGATTTGGTTTCTCTTCTTCAGCACAAAGTGAAGCAAGCAGAACTGCCATATATTGACCCAAACTAAAGCAGTTTATAGCCATCCCAGGAAACTGGCTTTAATGGTACTTCTTTCCTCACTTTTTTTTAACTCTTTGTGTTCTATAAGTGACAAAGAGATTATTTTCTCTTTCTGGATTCTTTATTCTGATCAAGTAACAAAGAGATCATTTGCTGAAAGCTTCTGTTGTGCCCTGAAGTTATGTTTCCTTTACGGAACATTGAAGCATCTTGTGACACATAAGCTCTCTTTCTCTTTTTTTTAACATTTCAGTGACACTTTTTATGCATGATATTTGAAGAGTTTACCTGTCACTTAAAGAAAAAGGAAGAAAGGAAGGAAGGAAGGAAGGAAGGAACGAACGAAGGAAGGAACGAAGGAAGGAACGAAGGAAGGAACGAAGGAAGGAATGAAGGGAGGAAGGAAGAAATATAGGAAAGGAAGGAGGAGAGGAAGGAAGGAAGAAAAGGAAAGAGTTAAAAGAAAAAGAGTTGGAAAGAAAACAGAGAAAAGGGAGAAAGAGAGAGAAGCAAGGAAGAAAAGGAAGGAAAAAAGAAGCAAAAAGAGATAAAGTAAAAGTACTACTTGCTAGAAGCAAACAAAGGTGAATACTATTGAGGAGTCATTCACAAGCCCTGTTCTAGTTAGCTAGCTGCCGGAATGCAATATACCAGAAATGGAATGCCTTTTCTGGGAAAGGGAATTTCATCAGATGCTAGTTTACAGTTCTAAGGCCAAGAAAATGCACAGTTAAAACAAGTCTATAGAAATGTCCAATCTAAGACATCCAGGGAAATATGCCTGGATTCAAGAAGGCCGATGAAGTTCAGGGTCTTTCTCTCAAGTGGAAGGGCACATGGTAAACACAGAGTTTCTCTCTCATCTGGAAAGGCACGTGGTGAATACAGTCAGGGTTCCTCTTTCATCTGGAAGGGCACATGGTGAACATGGCATCATCTGCTAGCTTCTTCTCCTGGCTTCCTGTTTCAGGAAGCTCCCTGGTGGCTGGCTGGTAGACTCTGCTTCTCGTGGCTATGTCATTCTGCTCTGCTCTCTCTGAGTCACTTTCTTTCTGTAAATGTTTCCTCTTTCATAGGACTCCAGAAACTAATCAAGACCAACCCAAATGGGTGCTAATCCAGTTTAGCAACCACTCGATTAAATCACATCTCCAGGAAGATGATCTAATTACAGTTTCAAACATTCAGTACTGAATAGAAATTAGAAGAAATGGCTGCCTTTACAAAATGGGAGTAGGATTAAAACATGGCTTTTCTAGGGTTACATACATCATTTCAAACCAGCACAAATCCCTTCCCAATCCTTGTCTCTATCCCTTGCTTAAGAAGCAAAAACTGTCTATATGTCTATGAACTTTATAATCTTGATTAACTTATTAGTAATTCTCTTGTGACTAATAAAATTGGGCATCATTTTATATATCTAGAAATTTTGATATTATCTTTTATGAAGTGCTTACTTAATTTGTTTACAATTTAATTTACTTTATAATTAAATTATTAGATATCTTTACCCATACCTTTATATGAATAATTTTTTCATTACAGATTAAACACTCATTCACCTCTGGTCTTACTTCTCCACTTTCTCTTAAGTGTCTGTTTTGATATATTTAAGTTCTAAAATTTATGGTGGCACAAATTTTTAATTTTCTTCCTTTCCAGTAAATGATTCTTATGCTTTATTTGCATGTATCCATTAATAGATTACAACATTAGGTATTTATTACTACCTTTAAATCTAAATTTTATTTGAGGACTTTACAAATATCAGTTTGAGTAGTGAATTGTATTTTACTCATTTGAAATCCATCTTATGTTGCATATAATATACATGCATTATTTATGTTTCCATTTTTGTCAAAAGTAGAGCAATGCTTGACTATGTAATTGCAACTATTAGAATGATAGGGTTCTGCAGAAATTATATTATTTATTGTATTAGAAATTGAGCCTTTTCTTTCCTCTAGGGAAGGGTATTTCATTGCCTAGAAGTAGCCTATATTTGCTATTTTGGTTTGTTAAAGCTGCCAGAATGTCATATAACAGAAATGAGTTGGCTTTTATAAAAGGAATTTATTAAGTTACCAGTTTAAAGTTCTGAGCCTATACAAATGTCCAAACTAAGGCATCCAAGGAAAGGTACCTTAATTCAAGGAAGGCCAATGTGTCTGGAATATGTCTGTCAACAGGAAAGGTGCGTGGCTGACATCTGCTGGCCACTTGTTGCTGGGTTCCTTTGATTTCAGCCTCTGTTCCTGGGGGTTCCTCATTTTGCTTCTCCAGTGATGGCTTTCATCTCTTGGCTTCCCTTGGCTCTCTCCAGTTTCTGGTTTGCTTAACATCTCATGGTGACATCTGCTGAGGTCCAAGCATCTCCAAATATCCATGTCTCTGTTATCCAAATTTCTGCCTCTGGGTCAGTTCTGCTCTCTCCAAAATGCTTCCTCTTTGAGAGGATTCCAGTAAACTAATAAAGACCCACCTTGAATTGGCAGAGTCACATGTCCATCTAACCAAAAGTTTATACCCACAATTGGGTGTGTCACATCCCCTTGGAACTAATCTAAACAAAGATCACACCCATAATTGAGTGGATCAATCTCTATGGAAACAGTCTAATCAATGGTTTCCCCCTTAAACAATAGGTCTGTCTCCTCAAGATTGGATCAGGATAAAATTGATGTTTCTGGGGTACATAATAGTTCCCAAATGGCACAACAACTATCCAGAAACTCAGATTATTTACCTCTGTATTATCTTTTACTGTTCTTTCTTCTACCTCAGTATTCATTTAATCATCAAATTATGTTATTTTTATTTGAGAAACATCTATATGTAGTTTTTCCTATCTCATTCTATTCCAAGTGTCATTACCTTAATTTAGAATTTAATTTTGGTATTAATTTCTTATGAATGCATCAACTCCTCATTGCACCACAAGGCTGCTCCTTTTTACCCATTGTGGAATCCAATACACTATCAGGAATATTCTAGAGATCATTAAACATTTGTGGAATGAATTATTGGCTGTTGTTCATGCAGATCAAAACAATGTGCTGGTAAAATTTAGATAAGTTTTATTTAAATACATAAACATGGTCAAATACATATATTCAATAGAAATATTAATTTAGCAAAACTTTAATAAGTGGATTTGTATAAAGATGTGAAAAACTCTAAATTACAAGTCTGAAAGAAGGAATTAATGGTGAACCTAATTTCTGTTAAAAGAAATGAATGTGAATGTGTTTAGTAAGGTGGGCATAAATTTGAATATATTTGTGTGCTGGTTTGAAAGGAAGTATGTCCCCTAGAAAAGCCATGTTTTAATCAAAATCCCATTTCATAAAGGTAGAATAATCCCTATTCAATACTGTATGTTTGAAACTGTAATCAGATCATCTCCCTGGATGATGTGATTTAGTCAAGAGTGGTTGTTAAACTGGATTAGGTGACGATATGTCTCCACCCATTTGGGTGGGTCTTGATTGGTTTATTGGAGTCCTGTAAAAGAGGAAACATTTTGGA
>PVIY010046135.1:0-18658 GCA_004026745.1 Myrmecophaga tridactyla | reverse complement strand
AAAAAAAAAATGAAAAAAAAAGCATCTTTGAGATGTGGCTGCAACAATGCATGTAAAGCTGACTCCTCTTATTTTGCATACTTAACTCAGAGCTAGGAAATATCACTACTTTAGATTGTGCCTGCATGGACCAAATTAGAGGGTTCTATAAATCAGACCTCTTCTGTGAACTCAGTTTTCTGTAACACAGGGCTCTCCAGAAATTAGTAACTTTTAATGTTCATGTAACTTCCATTTGACATATAAAAGGGTAAGAAGTTTTGGTTAGTTATTAATTCAACAAACATAGAATGAACACCCATTACCTAACAAGATGCTTGGGATACCTTAGTGAACAAAATAGAAAAGTCCTCTGCCAGGGAGCAGACAATTAAGAATAAGTTTATGAAATAAATAGTTCTAATATGTCAGAAGGTCAAATGTGCTATGGAGAATAAAAAAAGTAGAGTAGGTTTATGAAGATCCCTGAATTTAAAGATTAAGTACTTTTCCCCCACTGATACTTGTGGGGATAGTAGAACACAGATGCGTGGTAAAATGGAGTATTAGTAAGCAACCATGATGGGAAGAGAAAACCCACAAAACTTCAGCTGTTCTTTTCTAAGGTTTCCTTCAGGAGTTGTTTAAAGTCGATTTCTCATTAGCCACTGAATTGAATGTTTTCCCACTAGGCAATTTGTCCAGACACTAAATTAGTGGGAAAGCCACTAAAATAACTGTCATTCTAAGGGCAAGGAGGCTTTTAAAGTAAAAGGAATGTCTGGATGTGTTTTTTTTTTTTTTTTTCCAAAAACAGGTTCTGTTTAAGAATGTGCTGTTGGAGGCAAAACTGGTTTAGGATGGTGAGTCCCCAGAAGTAAACCATTGAGGAATTTGTTGTTTATCTTAACAAAGCATTCATCTTCCAGGATAAATAGCTAAACAATGTAATAAAAATAAAGAAATTGAAAGCAAAGAAATATCTAGTTACTGTCATTTGAATAAAGTAAGCTGTCCCGGATAAAGTGAACCTCATCACACTTGGCTGCTCTAGGAACATGTCCCCATTGATCTTTTTAAAACCTGAGTTGTTGAAGTTGTCGTGAAAATGCTTGAAGCTCTGCGTGTCAATATGATGGACACTTCTGGAATATTCTATGGACCAATAGTATAGGCTTGCTCTGTAGACCCTCTACTATACGGGTTCTCTCAACTCATTATATAATTAAACAAACAGTGGTCTTAGAGCATGTCATGTCTTCTATGCAGGCAAAATCCATAAATTACAAAATGTTCACTCTTGACGTAATGTTCTAGAGAATTTCAACTTGCTGAAATTTCAGAGTTTTATTCCACCCATATAATGCATTACCTGAGCTCATTAACTAATTTATTTGCTCACTAACTTAACTCATTCGCTCACTTAATAAGAAGCTATTAAATGACTCCCTACCTGGCAAGGACATTGCTTTAACTGCTTGCAGATACTTTGTCCTAATGAAAAATTTTCATAGAGAAGGCAATAAAGGGAGGTCACCAAACTCTGCTAGCTGTCTATGCTTCCTATCTTTAATGCCCTCTACTCTGCTGCTATTTTCCAAGTCAACCATAGCATCCATTTGCATCTCAGCAGACTCATAGGAATATCTTACAAGTCCTCTCAAGCAGTTGATATTTGATTGCCTTCTTATTTTTTTTAATGTTTCTTGTCTCGTGGACTCCAGGAAACCTCACTGGCTGCCATTTTAGTCTTCTTTGCTCATCCCTTCTTTCCCTTGTTTCTAACGATTGGAGTATGTCAGAGTTCAGTGCGTAGATACCTTCTCTTCTGATTCAGTTTTCACTCACTCAGTGATCCCCTCTAATCCCAGAATTTAAATATTATAACTATGATGGAAACTAACTTTGTATCATCACTTTTGATTCTCTCCTGAAATCCAAAGCTATATTGGCTGCTCCGAATCTCCATTTAAATATATAATACATATGCATAATAAGTACCTCACAGGCTGTTGATGAACTCATAACTAATAAGCCCTTCTGTACCACAGTAAATGGCACCCCTAGCTATTAATTTTTCAAGCCAAAAAACCAAGTGGTCTATTTTCAACAACTTTTATAACTAACAACGCAACTTCTATCCATCAGCCAGACCTCTTGTGTGACCCTTAAAATATTCCCCAGATCTCTCCATTGTCACCCAATTAATCACAAACATCAGAGTCTGCTCTCGTCTCAATGCAATTTCTGTACTAATTTAGCTGTTCTCCTGGTAAGTAAGTCGTGTTATGCCTCATTCAAAGCTCTACCATGATCTCACTAAAGTCCCACTCTCTTCCAGCTTCATAAGACCCATATGTTTGTTATTTGGAAGCTGTGTTACATCAGATATTATTATTTGGATTCAGTATTTGGTTATATTATTGGAGGGAAAAGGCAAAACTGAGAAGACAAAAAAAATAAAAGGGAACAGGATTTGGCTACAAAATTAATTTATAAGAACATTGTGAAAATTAATCAATAGTATCTTATTTTGGAAATGTGGCATTTATTTTTTCTGGATGGAGAAGGATTATGCTTAAGTGATTATTAATTGTTTCTTCATTGCTTTTCTTTGGGTTGGAGAGGAGCCTTCATCCTATTTGAATATCCGGTTTGTCATAGGTTTATAGATGTGGTCATTCTTAGGTTCACCATTTCTGCCACTGGGGAATTGGAATGGACTCATAGCATAATATATGAGAGGATGCTTCGTGATTTATCTTTGATTGTAATATTCATTCTGAAGGGCCTATTTGAAAAAGTAGGTGAAATGACAATATTTTGAGATTTTTTATAAATAATTGGTAAATATCTTAATTTTAAAATTAGCAATATGAGACTAATCTTCTAAATTGGAATTTTTGTATAAATAAATTCTTCAAATTAGCACCAAATATAATGGAAGAGATGAAGACTAATTTTTGCTTATTAGTTCTGGAAGAGTTTTTCTTTGGATCCTATTGCTTTTGTATCTAAGATGTGTAAGCTTTTATGAATTTCCCTTACCTATGTTCACTCTACAGTGTAGTCTAGTTAAATCTTCATTAGCTCTGAATATGCTATGCTGCATTACTATGTCAACCTGATAATCCTTAAAGTTAGTACTCAAAATTAGAGTAGGTGCTAACATGTGTCCAAGGGGCAGTCTACGAATGTAACAGTAAGCCCCATACAGCATTTTTTGGTATTATTTGCTATTAACACACAGATATTTGTAATATAGGTGAAAAGTTGAATGAAGTCTGTTCTAGTTTGCTAGCTGCCAGAATGCAATATACCAGAATGACTTTTTAAAAGGAGAATTTAATAACTTGCTAGTTTACAGTTCTAAGGCTGAGAAAATGTCCCTATTAAAACAAGTCTATAGAAATGTCCAATCTAAGGCATCCAGGGAAAGATACCTTAGTTCAAGGAGGCCGATGAAGTTCAGGGTTTCTCTTTCAAGTGGATGGGCACGTGGCAAACACAGAGTTTCCCTCTCATCTGGAAAGGCACGTGGTGAACATGGTCAGGGTTCCTCTCTCATCTGGAAGGGCACATGGCAAACATAGTGTCATCTGCTAGCTTCTTTTCCTGGCTTCCTGTTTCATGAAGCTCCCTGGGAGGCATTTTTCTTCTTCATCTCTGTTCTAGTTTGCTAGCTGCTGGAATGCAATATTCCAGAAACGGAATGGCTTTTAACAAGGGGAATATAATGAGTTGCTAGTTTACAATTCTAAGTCCGAGAAAATGTCCCAATTAAAACAAGTCTATAGAAATGTCCAATCAAAGGCATCCAGGGAAAGATACCTTGGTTCAAGAAGGTCGATGAAGTTCAGGGTTTCTCTCTCAAGTGAGAAGGCACATGGTGAACACAGTCAGGGCTTCTCTCTTGGCTGGAGGGGCATGTGGCGAACACAGTGTCATCTGCTAGCTTTCTCTCCTGGCTTCCGGTTTCATGAAGCTCCCCAGGAGGCGTTTTCCTTCTTCATCTCCAAAGGTCACTGGCTGGTGGACTCTCTGCTTCATGGTGCTGCAGCATTTTCTGCTCTCTCTCAATCTCTTATTCCCCTTTTATAGGACTCCAATAAGCCAATCAAGACCCACCCAAATGGTTGGAGACAGGTCATCACCTAATCTCAACAACCACTCTTGACTATATCACATCATCCAGGGAGATGATCTGATTGCAGTTTCAAGCATATAGTATTGAATAGGGATTATTTTACCTTTATGAAATGGGATTTATATTAAAACATGGCTTTTCATAGGGGGCATACTTCCTTTCAAACCAGCACAATCTCCAAAAGTTGCTGGCTGGTAGACTCTGCTTTTCGTGGCTATGTCATTCTGCTCTCTTCAAATCTCTGAATCGCTTTTATTCTCCAAAATGTTTCCTCTTTTATAGGACTTTAGAAACTAATCAAAACCCACCCAAATGGGTGGAGACACTCCTCTACCTAACCCAGTTTAACAGCCACTCTTGATTAAATCACATCTCCAGGGAGATGATCTAATTATAGTTTCAAGCATACAGTACTAAATAGGAATTAGAAGAAAATGGCTGCCTTTACAAAATGGAATTAGGATTAAAACATGGCTTTTCTAGGGTAGATACATCATTTCAAACCAGCACAAGGTTAGTACTCAAAACTTGAATCTGTGGTGGATCCCAGAAAAGCCATGTCCTTTAATCCTTATTCAAATTGCTGGCTGGAAGGTTTTTTGGAAATGTAAAGGCTATGAACTAAAAACTTAAAGAAAGTGAAAATAGGCAATGATTTCAGTAAACAGGAGTAACACTTTAACGAAGTATTTCTTATGGACTCTTCTATGTTTCTGTTTGCATTTTATCTATTTGTATTTAGTATCCTAATGATAGAATCTAAAGATGAATATTAGATTCTAATGATAAATATTGAAACTGCACTGACTATTGATACGATAGAATAGAATCTAATGATAAATAGATTCTATTGATAAATATTGAAACTGCACTGACTATTGATACGAAAATACTGATGAATGGACTGGTTTGTTGTTTATATAAGTGAAAGAATGGAAATACCAAATGTTCCATTGATATATACTCCATCTGATAACTTAATGTGAACCTATATGTTCTAGTTTGCAAACTGCTGGAATAAAATGTACCAGAAAGAGAACGACTTTTTAAAATGGGAATTTAATAAGTAGCAAGTTTATAGTTCTATGCCTCTGAAAATTTCCATATTGGAGCAAGTCTATAAAAATGTCCAAATAAAGGCACCAACAAGAGGTAAGCTTCACTCAAGAAGGCTGATGACATTCAAGGTTTCTTTCTCAACTGGAAAGGCATATGGTGAATGTGGCGACATCTGCTAGTTTTCTCTCCAGGCTTCTTGTTTCATGAAACTCCTCCAGGGGCATTTTCCTTCTTCACCTCCAAGGCTATATGGCCTTGTTGGTTCTCATATCCCTTTCTCTCCAAAATGCTTCCTCTTTTAAAGGATTCCAATAAACTAATCAAGACCCACCTGGAATGGGTGGAGTCACAACTCCATGGAAGCCATCTAATCAATAGTTACCACCCACAATTGGGTGGGTCACATCTCCATGGGAACAATGAAAAAGCTTCCAGCCAGCAATATTGAATAAGGATTAAAGGACATGGCTTTTCTGGGATCCACCACAGATTCAATCTAGCATACTATAGTTTGAAGGTTTTGAATGTGCAAAGCTAAGAATTAAAATTAGATTATGGGTGCATAGGTGGTTCAGTGGTAGAATGCTTTTGGCTTCCATGCGGGACAGCAAGTTTGATTCCTGGACCATGCACTGCCACCACCACCCCCCCAAAAAATATTAGATTGTGGTGATCCAATTGATTCTTCTAGAATCTCAACAACCCGTACATTTTTATCAATCAATGAAAACTTCTAGGAGTTAAATTCTGAGAATTTTAACTATTCAGAAGAAAGTTGAAGTGTAGAAAATGGATTCTGCCTAATTTAGTATATATGACTTCTACAAAAGTCAAAAGTGCTAGGCCAAAGTTAATTATATTTCAGCTGTGAATAAAGCATTTTTATTTCCCTATAGACTTGATAATCTGTTTCCTCCTAGTGAACTTTTTTGAGTGGTTTTTAAACTTGAGGGTGCATCCACATTACTTGCAGGGTTTATTACACTTATAATGTATCTGGCTCCACCCTCAGCATTTCTGATTCATCAGGTAGGAGGAGGGGCCTAATAAATTGCATTCCTAGCAATTTCCTTGTTGATGCTGATATTGATAGTCTGAGTATTCACTCTGAGAATCACTGTTTTAGTTCTTTCTATGGTACAGCTGAATACAGATTAGGAAAGGAGAGAGTTGGTGACAGTGAAGATGTCGGCAGAAGTATCACTAGTTTGGGAACAGAGAAAGAGAAATCTAAATGAATTCAGTTACCCATGACATATGCAGTTCTCATAATGATTATGGTCAATGAGTAAAGGTTAAATATTGTTGCCCATACTCCTTTTAATAAGGAAGAGACATTTTTAATACATTTCAAAATGATAGCGCCACCAGTAATCTACATTTGAATGAAAGCATGAACATTAATTGATGATAGTGATTTTTTACATTTATATATTTCAGTGGTTTGTGAAGTCCTTGGTTATGTTTTTTTTAAGTTCTCATTTCTAGAAAATTATTTGGTATGGATAATCTTATATATTAACTTTGACAGACAAATTACTGTACTTTAATATTTTTTGACGTGTATGTACTTAGTTACTGATTTTCATGTTCGATTTGCTGCAGACTTCCTTTTTTCCCTATAAGAAATTTTCTATTATTTATAGATTTATCATGCAGTTAGCAAACATATTTTTACCCTTTCTAAATGTTTAAAGAGTCATAAGTTAATAATCCTTCCATCCAATTACAATGGGCTTTACTTTGTTAACACCTATAAGATCACGTTAAAAACACATACTTACCTCTGTCTTTAACTCAGTTTCATCATGTAAGGTTGGAACTATGTATTTTAGTTTCTTTAGAAAAATTGTTAACTTTCATAAAATATCTTTCTGGGAAAAAGTAGAGTGATTAAGAAATACAAAGTCATCTATTTAATTAGCCTATCTGTGTCCTCAGGAGAATCCTTAGTTGTGAAATGCCTGAGGGAGCTTGACCTTTTTTAATTGAATCAGAGGATTTTTTTTTAACTTTTTTTTTGCATTTCCCTGTATTCCCTTGGTGTGCTGGTTTGAAAGGATGTATGTCCCCTAGAAAAGCCATGTTTCAATCTAAATCCCATTTCATAAAGGTAAAATAATCCCTATTCAATATTGTATGTTTGAAACTGTAATCAGATCATCTCCCTGGAGATGTGATTTAATCAAGAGTGGTTGTTAAACTGGATTAGGGGATGACATGTCTCCATCTATTTGGGTGGGTCTTGATAAGTTTCTGGAGTCCTATGAAAGAGGAAACATTGTGGAGAATGAAAGAGATTCAGGGAGAGCAAAGGAGAATGACATAGCCATGAGAAGCAGAGAGCCCACAAGGCAGTTACCTTTGGAAATGA
Organism: Myrmecophaga tridactyla; assembly: GCA_004026745.1. NCBI lineage: Eukaryota > Metazoa > Chordata > Mammalia > Pilosa > Myrmecophagidae > Myrmecophaga > Myrmecophaga tridactyla. Next base: position 11,099 of record PVIY010046135.1, on the reverse strand, counting down.
AGAAGGAAAACGTCTCCCGGGGAGCTTCATGAAACAGGAAGCCAGGAGAAGAAGCTAGCAGATGCTGCCGTGTTCGCCATGTGCCCTTCCAGCTGAGAGAGAAGCCCTGACTGTGTTCACCGTGTGCCTTCTCACTTGAGAGAGAAACCCTGAACTTCATCGGCCTTCTTGAACCAAGGTATCTTTCCCTGGATGCCTTTGATTGGACATTTCTATAGACTTGTTTTAATTGGGACATTTTCTCGGCCTTAGAACTATAAACTAGCAACTTATTAAATTCCCCTTTTAAAAGTCATTCCATTTCTGGTATATTGCATTCCGGCAGCTAGCAAACTAGAACACTTGGTTAGTTTTATTCACTCTAAGATGACCCTCAGAAACATTCCAAATTGGATACTTTTCCAGGTAATATTTTATAGAAGCCTACAAATCTACAGTCAAATCTAGTGTCAATATCAAGTCTGTTTTGTTACCAGAAAGACGCCAAATGTATTTTGGGATAACGGAATTTTCAAATATTCAGATATATCTCATTGATTTGTAATAGTTTGGGGTTTAATATGTTAATATTCTTTTAACAGTTCAAAATGCAGTTTGTGAGCTAAATCTTCCTTTTGTGTGGATATTATTCAATAACAGGTAGCAAAACTTGGTTTACCAAAGATCCTGCCTACCCCAGGAAATTGTTGTTATTTACTAGGATGAATTGTATTTATTTCAGCTTAATATTTCTTTGAAAGGGCAGTCTTAATTTAGCAGCAATTGAATAAAAGTCATCATGCTTTTATTTACTTTGAAAAAGGAGACTAATTCTTTGCCATTTGAATACTCTAAAATAAAGTAAACTTTTTTGGGTGAAACAAGACAAATGGGAGTTACCAGCAGAGAAGAGATATGAAGCCAAATGTAAGTTACTCAGTCCTTTTATGGGCACAGAAAACTAAAAAAAAAGACAGTAGTTGTCATTTCAGCTCAATAACTCTAGTACCTCCTAATGAAATAATTTTAAGACTACTGAGTAGACATAGTTTAAAGGTTTATTATAAAAGAAACAAGAATTTTATTCATTAATTAGAGTCATCAAAGACTGCTTTGAATTTGCAAAAATGAATAACCTTTTATTCCATGGTTATAGTTAAATCCTTAAACTCATTTCATTTCCTGTTCCCATTCTATTTTGCTTCGTGGTTTCATCTTTATACATGCATTACACCAGGCCAATCTCATTAATGATTTCATTTCACTCTCACTTTATTTAAAAAGCCGAGAGTAACTTTTCTTAAAATTAACACATGACAGTGGGATTATAAATCGGACAATTGAAGTCTGTGCATTACTCGTTAATGCACATATAATAGAATGGGGTATATTTCTGTTTATCTGTTTCTTACCTCAACCTCAAGAAGGTAGTAGAGACATTTTTTTTCCTCTTTTTCTGTTCTTTTTCTAAGTGTGATTTTTTTCTTAGTGTAAAAATATGATTTGACTTTATAGAAATTATTTTCTGTTCTGGTACTTTGCAGTTGAGGTTGATTCAAAGGCACGGTTTTTTGCCAGTGTTTGAGACTTTGCTGTGCAGTATGTAGTATACATTAATTCAGACTTTATTTTTTTAGAAGTTCTGAGAATTTGAGCATATTGATTTTTTTTTTTTGCCACAGTGGAGAAGAGGGCATGCTATACAAATGTAAAATGCTAAAAATAATAGATAGGAGAATATACTCACTTAGGAATCAGGCAGTTTTCACATTTTTTGAAATAGTTGTAAATAATGCAAAAGCATTACTTTGTAATTACTTTGATATGAAAATTACAACTCATTTATGAATTATAACATTTACTTAAAAATAGCTGGTTGTTTTAGAGGTTAGCATGCTTCAAGCTATGACAATTTCTTAAAATAATTATTTTAATTTTGTGTAATAAATTAGCATATATTTAAATCAAATTGTACAATATATGCAGAAACAGAGATCTGTTCCCACCCTCCTACTGAATATACCCAATTCCCTCTGGTCAGTATTTTTAGGTTTGTAAAACTGGCATTAAGAATCTGCATCTAAAAAGCATGTTTATATTTCTATTTTTTGATTTTTCAATTTTAGACTATTTGTATCTATTAGTGTGCAAGAGTGGAAGCTCTTTTAACTATCATCTCATACATAGAGAAACACACTTCCTCTATTCCATTATCCCATCAGTTTCATTATTTTTGGTTTAACGTTATTCAGTGTTTACATTATTATGAATATGTAAATTGTTTATATCTGAGCTAACTCATATACTATGAATATAATTTTTCTCTTGTACAACCCTTGTTTAATAATTTTTAATCATGAGCTTAGTGTATGTTTATACTTATCACTCCCGACTCTCCAAAACACTATAAATTCCTTTCAGTACAGTCCAAACACATCAGATAACTGCCTAGGTTCGCATTTTGCTTTGAATTATTTTCACTAGGAGCCTCCCAGCCTCTTATTCCAGTTGGTCTCTAGGCTAGCCACTAAACCTGGAACTTCTTTCACCATCATACTGGCAATTACTTCTGTTGTTGGCTTGCCACAGGAATTCCTCGCCTTGCATCTCTGACTTTATCACGTGGTAATCTGTCTCCTGTGCCTCTTCTTGCATCTTTTTCAGGCTTCCGACTCTATGTCCCAATTTCCTTAACTTATAACAACTCCAGTCATATACATTAAGACTGACCCTGATTCAATTTGGCCTCATATAAATACGCTCTCTGAGATCCTATTCATGAATGAGTCCACATCTTAATTAATAATAACGCCTTCAAATGTCCTATTTACAAATGAGTTCACATCCAAGGAATGGCGATTGAGACTTGAATATGTCTTTTGTGGGGTGTATTATTTAAACCCCTATGTGTGCCACTCTGGTTCCAAATCCAGATCTGTGTGATGTATCTGTCTCATGTGTTTATCACTCCAGAAAATTTTAGGACTTTCTCTTTATCCCCAACTTTCTGAAATTTCAAGATGATACCACCTCAATTGCCTCTCCCCCAAAACCAAAATAGCACAAAGCAAAACAAAGCAGAATTCATTGTGCTGGGTACTCAGAGAGCCTTTTTGTAGTCTTAAAGAAAAATATCTTTCGGTTTCAGAACATTTCGATATTATTATTTCCTTCTTTATGTTTTCTTTTTTATTCCTGACACTTCTATTTGTACAATTGATACCTTAATTTGTATTACCCTTTTCAATCTATTCTCAATCCTTTATCTTCTTTGTACTTTTAATTTTTTTTCTCAACTTAATTTTCTAACCTTTCTACTGGGCATTTTTTTTCTTCTTTTTTCTTTGCATGGGCAGGCACCGGGAATTGAACCCAGGTCCCCGGCATGACAGGCGAGAACTCTGACACTGAGCCACCATGGCCCTTCCTTTGCTGGTAATTTTTATGTCTGTTATCATATTTAATTTCTAAAAGATCTTTCTTTGTATATGAATTTACCTTTTTAAAGAAACTCGTGTTTTTATGGATGCACTCTCTATTATCTCTCTGAAAACTTAAAAATATTTTCTTCTCAATTATTATCCTTCTCCAAAATTTCTTCTTTTTCCTCCAATATCCTATTTTCTGTTTATTGATTTTATCATGATTTTTTCATTTAGAGGGATTCTTTTATATACGGTGCTCATTGACCATCCATTCGACTTGAAAGGCAGAACTAAACAGTTGAATGAATGCTCAGAATGAAAGAATTGACTGAGTGCTCAGTGTGTATGGGTCAGCATGGAAATATGTGATGTACCCCACCAAACATTGGTTGGGGTGATTGGATAGAGCTAATTGGAAGGAGACCTTGTCATTTAATTGAAAAATCTGAAATATCAATATTTATAAATAATTTCTCTTAGACTGATTTTCATAGAGCAAATTGTTCTAATCTCCTGTTGGTGGGCATAAAATTTCAACTAAGTATTTCATTTTTAACTGTTAAAACTTCTGTTTTTAATTGGGTCCCTTCCCTCTTCCCCATCAGCTGTGTCTGATGACCAAATAAAAACCTCTTTTGTTTCCCATCCCTTTAAAGTAAATGTAGGGAGGGGGCATGTGAGAAAGGAAAGAGGGTACTTTTAAGACTCTGTGGGAAGGGGAGAATGTTCTGAGAACTCATCTTTCTCCTCTTCCAACAAATCCTTCTATTTTCAATCTTATCGCATATGCTTTAGTTCTTCAGAAGTAACTAATACCTCAAAATCCTGAGTAGTTCTTTGGTCATTAATGAGGGACCTGCTTCATTCCTGTTGGCTTTATTCCCTGAAGACGCTTTGGTATTGGCTTTCTCCACAATTCTGCGCCAGTGATGACATATACTTTTACTTTCTTCTCCCAAAATTATCTTTCTTTGCTATGGATTCATTTCCTTCTTTTGTGTGTGTGTGTATGCTATTCTTTTACTTCATTCTGGGTTATTTTAATTCAGTTTTGGGAAGTAACAGAGGAAACCCATGTTCAACTAGAAGTCAATTAATATTACTTGAATTTTGTAAAACTACCCTGTGTTGTGTTTACTGTTTTATTTTAGTGCATTTGAATTAATGACTCCTTGTATCAGCTAAGACTGAAAATGTTCTTGTGAAGAAATATTTACTTGCTAATTATCTCTGGAATTAAAGTCTAACATTTCTGCACTGGCATACAGATACTATAAAAATGCATATAGCTGTATGGTGATTGAATCTCTTAGTCAACAAAGTGATATCACCAAACATATGATACTGCTTAATTAATTTTCTGAGGTGCTTAATTCCTAAATACTAAAACTTATAGTGGGTGAGATATAGCATGTTAGTAGCAGAGCAACCTATGTTTAGTCTATTGCTAGGATAATTATCATTGTTATTTTCCATGACTTTTAGAAGAAATGCCTATAAAATATTGATATCACTTACCAAAGTCAGAAAAAGTCCTACTCAAATGCATAAAATACAGTAAGAATATTACTATGTGTCATTTAATCGATGTAACTGAATTAGAGATGACAAGAGCATGCTATTGAAATAGGGGTAAACTCAAGGAGCAGATAAATTCAGGAGATACGCAGTGGTAGTACTTGTTGGCTATTTTATATTATAATTGAAAGAGAAAACATCAGGAAAATGTAGATTTTGATTAAGTGGGTAGATAGTCGTATTGTTAGCTCAGATACAAACAGAAAAGAAGTTGTGGGGATACAAATGTTGAATTTGGTTTCAAGCATAAGTTGAAAGTTCTTTTGAAATATTAAATAACAGTCTGAAATACAGTACTGGAACTCATCAGAGAGGCTTGCATGAAATATATAAATTTGATTGGATGAGATCAACTACATAGAATTGAAATTCTCCGGTTTCACAGGGGCATATATGAGATAGAATATTACTTCAGTCTTGTAGAAGAAGCCGGATGAAAGGCAGCTTAGGCTTGTGTGAGCTCCACCGAGTCATTCTGACTTCGTCCAGATCTCCATTCTGCCATCCCCAAGGTGTGGCCCTCTTCTACAATGTCCAGGATTTCTAGTAAAATTGGTCAATTGCAGTGGTGTGCCCAGCAGCAAACTGAAGGTAAAGAGGGGAAGAAGGCATCTCTCCTTGCTTTTAAAGAGACCTAACCTCTCACACATGGTGTGCTAACCTCTCACACCATTCTGCTTACATCTCTTTGGCCAGAAGTTAGACATGTCCCACCAAACCACCAGGAAGACCTGGGAAAGTAGTCTTTGGTCTGAAAATAACAAGGCAGGCTAAAATCCAGCTTCGTCTATTTAAAGAGAAAAAAAAAATGACAATAGAATAGGTAACTGACAACCTCTCAGAGAAGACATTGACACATAGATTACATTTTGAAAGCGGGTATGTATGAACCACAAACATTATTAAAAACTTTGTTGTCAAAGCAGATATATATGGGTTGACGAATGGATATCTGATAAGAAACTAAAGACAAAAAGGGTTTGTGGGAGAGTGAATTGAAATTAGAGAGGAGCTTATATAGTTGGGGAGAAAAAGCAGAATAAAAATTGGTGGACATCATGAGGTAGTAGCAGTTAACTATTTATTAAGTGATATTGCTTGTTGATGCTGTGCTGAAGGCTTTGATATGCACTTGCCCTTTCCTGTAGGTTTTATCTCCATTTTATGAGTGAATAAACATAGGTTTGAACGGTAAAATAAATTGAGTCACAGTACTGGTAAATACAAGAACTGAGAATTTAACCTGTGTCTCTATTTCCACTCATAACCACCATCTACCTTACTACCTCTTCTTACATAGGAAGCTAAGGAGCTTGTTGAAGGTGAGTAGATGGTTTTACTCCAAATGAACAGTATTCTAAACAATTAGGAGATTTGCATGGACAAAGCATTTTTGATAATGAGAAATTCTAAAACAATTTTACTGGATGAGAGTCCAAGGGAACATACTCTAAATTAGGTTTCCAAAGTAGAAGGTGGTGATCATATTTTAACAATTTTTTTTAATACTAACATTCATTGAGCCAGAAAAGGGAGGCAATTAGTGCTTATGCTTTTCATTTCATTCTTTTTAGTTTAGTTTGTTCTCTCAGCCTTTATAATTGTAGTAAACACGATGATGTTTTAATTGGAGTTAATTTTGTTCGTTTGAAAATGTCCCATGGAATTAAGTGTAGTTGGTGGCTACACATTAATTTTGGAGTGATTTCATTCTTTATAGCCATGTTGTTACACTACAGGCTCAGATGGTGTACAGAATAGAAAAAAAGTGTAGGGTTTCTCTGGAGAGAAGCGCCAAAAGTTTTACTAAAAGGTTGCAACTGAAGTTGAATTTTCATTGTCCACAGTTTGCTTAATAACCTGATTTTGTGGATATATTGAGATTATTTCTGTTTCTCACATAATAATTTTTCATTGACCAACAGTGCAAGACTGATGTATTTTAGCAGAATATGTTTATATACAGTGATAGATAACTAATGGTTAAGAATACTAAGACCTGTCTGAATAGGCAGCCTATTTGTTTCATGTATTTAAGTTCTTTTGTTTCATGTAGCTGTCCTTAGTGGGACTAGTGGCTTGGTGCATCTGAAATGACACTAAGGAATGTTCAATCAATTCAGTGTTGTTTACATTTATGATCTTTTTGAAAGTTAATCCTATTGTGTTACATGTTAGCTGACTATAATGCATTTTCTTTCTCTTTGGGAATTTTGGGGTGAGGCATAGGGAGTCTTTGGAGAATAAGTTGATAAGGAAGTAAACTTTATTTCTTTATTGTTTGCTTTTTAGTTTATATGTAAAGTAAATGGATTAAAGGCAGTATGGCAGGAACAAGCTCCAGTTATGGAAGTTCATCTACTGTTCCTCTTATGTAGATTTAACTAGGGTTGTCTTTTGAAAATTTAGCCCTAGTAAGATTTTTTAAAAATTTCCAGTTCAATTAATAACAGTTTTAAATATATTTAATTGCTTTGAAATTTTGCAAATCAGATTTGTGTATTTGTAATAGGAAATTACCCTATGCCTCAGAACTTATTTTTCAAAAACTGTCTTGGCAATTCCAAATGCTTCTACTAGATGCAAACCAATGATGAGTAGTTATATAGTCATCGCTGTAGATATAAGGTGGGCTGGGGAAGTGGAATAAAAGAGGTGGGCATATCAATCTTTTGCTCCTCTTTTAAAAAAAAGAAACAAAAAGTAATTAATAGGTAAAATTTTTGAGGAAAATTTAAAAATGCATTTCTAGTATTAATATGTAACCTAAGGATAAATAAGCTTAGAGTTGTGAGATTTTTCTAATGCCCATCTGCCTTCTAGTTTAGGCATAGGAATAATTAATTAATTCTTAGAAATTGCAACATGATCCATATAATACTGAATTTTAATGAAAATCTGGGTATTGAAAATAAGACTGGATCTGTTGGACTAGAATTAACCACTAAGCAGTATGTTTTCAGCACATACACTGATCTATGGCTTCTTTTTGTATAATTTCTTATTCTGAAAATTTTAAGAAATTCCTATATTTGAAGCTTAGTAAACACATACTCCTTTAAAATAATTTACTTTTCTTTAGAATTCTAATCGCATCTCTTTCAGAAGAAGAAAATTAGACAATGTGTCTATTATTTTTTGTTCTCACCCTGTCATACTTTCAGTGTATAGCTCTTGTCCCAATACATGTGCTACTAGTTGACATGGCTAGACCTTTTAGTAAATCTGTAATATTATTCTGGTGAGTGTTGGTATTTCCCTTAAAATCATGCTTTTCAATTTACTTTGAATCTTTGACTTCATCTCCTGCTGTTGTAATCGTTAGTAGAAGTCCATCGAGAGTAGAATTTCTCAAAATAGTGAGTTTTATTCAGAACTTGAGTCCTGCAGGCATTTCATTTCATTTTTATTTCGGTTGCGATATATAATAGCACTTTTGACTTTAATATGCTTATTACAGATCCTGAACCCACATACATGTTTCCTCTGCCTTTAAGATACAGATGGCACAAATCCTTCATCTGCCAGGGAATTTTATTTGCTCCTAACTTCTGACTATTCCATTATATGACTTGGTTATATTAAGATTTTAATAATGCAAATAAGGGTCAAGGCTTCTTTGTTGTTGAAATATTAAATCACCCTCTGGCTTTCTTACATGTGACAGTTATTTTCTAGCTCATCTTTAAAAGGGGAAGTTGTAAGCTTTTCATCCAGAGTAATAGTTGGATTTTATTCATGTTCAGATCCATTGAAACTTGCCAACCACATAAAATCAGTTGCCAATATGGGAGAAGTCTTCCTTGTGTGATGAAAAAAGGTTTCACTGTTTAAAAGAGAACTTGAGATAAAAAATATATACCTCCCTCCAAAAGAAAAGGAAAGAAGAAAGGAAATAAAAGCCTGTGCCTTCTTGTCACGGGTGGCTTTCTACAAAACTGAGGACAAAGTAGTTTTATTTGATAAGATTTTTCAATTTTTCTTTCTTTCTTCCTTCACTTCCCTTCTTTCCTTTCCCTTCCCTTCCTTCTTCTTTCATCCATCTGTCTGTCTGTCACACATGTTAAGCTTTAGAAACAATCCCAATTAAGTATTGACTTTGAATTTATTGCAAGCTAACTTTGAGCTTATGTTTTGGTCAACTTGGAAATCAGGGAAAGCTTTTATGTGTGTACTTATGTATGCATCTATGTACATATGCATTTAGGTACTTATGTATTTATTGGACTGTAATTAGAATTTAGACTTTCCTAGATTCAAAAGCAGTATTACAAATAAGCTAGAATTTTTATCAATTTCTCTTGATATTGATATGGTATTGTTACATTACCTGGTTTCCTTTGTTAGTGATATCTTTATCCTTCTAATCACTCAAAGCAGCAATCATGGGGTCATAGTTTGAAACAATAGAATCCTGTTATTTTCTGTTTCTGCAGTGTTTCCTAATCACTTTTTTCTACTTCCATACCTACTATCACTGCCCTAATTCAAGCCCTCAGTTCTTTATATACTAATTTTCCAGTTCATATATGGCTATCTTGCTTCTAGTTTCAATCCAGTCCAGTTCTTGCTAAGCATTACTCTCAGTATCATTTTAAAAAATATAATTGTAAGTATACTATTTTCCTACTATAAAACCTTCCATGGATTCCCATCGCTTTGAAATGTTTCAAATTCCTTAAAAGATGCACATCTCGATAGAGTTGCCACTATATGCATGTGGCTGTTAATAATTAAATATCAAATTAATTAAAAGTAAATTAAAAAATTAAAATTCCTAGTCACACTAGCCTCATTTCAAGTGCCTAGTAACTACATGTGGTTAATGGTTCCTGTATTGGGAAGCACAGATCTAGAATATTTCTACCATTGCACAAAGTTCTGTTGGACAGACTTGCCTTAGTTAGAATGTTACATAAAACCCTACCATAATCAAGTCAACCTTGATTTCCAGCCTCATTTTCCTTTATCCAGTGTCAACATACCTATGTGCTCCAGTCATATAGGTCTACATAGTGTTGAAAATGTCAGTCGTTCAATCAACAAACATTCATTGAACACCTTCTTTATGATAGGTACCTTTCTGTTGGAAACACAGCCATGAATTTAAAAACAACAGCAAAAACCCTACTCTCATGGAATTTATTTATTAGTGGCGGTAACAAACATTCCAGATATTAAAAATGTAATATATCTAGTGGGCAATGAATGCTAGGAAGAAAAGTAAAATATGATGATGTGCAGAGAATGATAGATGAGGGACCAGATATACTGTTTAAGCTTGAGTATTCAGGGAGGGCCACAATAAAGAAGGGATATTTCAGCAAAGCCCTGAATGAAGTGAGTGAACCATGTTGCCCTTTGGAGAAAAGTAAGCCCTTTTATTCTACTGCTTTCAAGTTTTGCTCCTCTTAGGCTTGTGGGAATATCATTTATAAAGGTCACAGTGTCATTAAGTGGTAACCTCTCATCTTGCTCTAAACGTTTTTGGTCTCAAGCCAGACTGTAATCAGAATCATAGGCTGTTTGAACTAGAAGCAACCATTTCCTAATTTCAAGAGGAGATAGCTAAGATTTAGAAAGCTTCATTGATTTGTTTTAAATGACAAAGTGAAATCATGGTAGAATGGAAATTAGATACCTGGTCTCCTGGATCTTACTGTTGTACTGTTTAAAACTGTGTTTTCTGAGTAATCAGACCCAAATAAGAATGACCTCTCGAACCTCTTAAGATGTTTTCTAATATTTACTCTATTTTTGCTTTCTTCAGAAATTAGTTGATATTGATGTTTCAAATGAACCACGTGTTTTTCTGTTTATATTGCAGAGTCTATCTGATCATTCAAAGACATACCTATTTGCAATGGTTTCCATGTGTGGACATTTTTAGAATTTTCATTTCCCAATACATTAAAACACTTTTGGCAGTCTAAATCTAAAAACATGATACATACACATGTATATGTACATGTGTCTGATGGACATATAATTTGTTTTCATAACTTAAACATCAATTCTATGTGCTGGTTCTATATTTACATAATATGTTCATCATTGGATAGCAGAAGAGAAAATGGTACAAAACAGCCCCTATAACCGTTTTTTCTTAAGTTGAAA
>PVIY010046134.1:0-18657 GCA_004026745.1 Myrmecophaga tridactyla | reverse complement strand
TAAATTTAGTTTGAAATGCTAGTGATCAATGAAAGCGAGGGGTAAGGGGTATGGTAGGTATAATCTTTTTTTTTTCCTTTCCTGTGTTCATTTTATTTCTTTTTCTATTGTCTTTTTATTTCTTTTTCTGAATTAATGCAAATGTTCTAAGAAATGATGAATATGCAACTAAGTGATGATATTGTGAATTACTAAAAAAAAAAAAGGTCACATGTATGATTCCATTTATATGAAATGCCCAGAATAGGCAAATCCAGAGATTTCCACTAAATTGTATATAATCCACTAAACTGTATACTTTAAAAGGGCAAATTGTATGGTATAAGGATTATATCTCAACAAGGCTGTTATAAAAATTTTTTTTAATTGAAAAACTAAAGTACTAAGCCGTTAGAGAGTTTCTATTTAGGAAACTATATGAAAACAAAGGTTCAATCTTCTTGATACAGTTGCCAACTTAAAAACAAGAAATACTGAGTTCAATTCTACAGCCTTCATACAGGGACTATATAATATGAAGGTGAGACTGTAATAACCCTAAGAAAGACCTGAGACCTTGAGGCTTCTTCACTTTAGAAACTGAGACTTGGAGGCAGACTGCAGGTTCAACCAGACTCACACAGGGGACACCACAGGGCAGAAGGTGATGCCCTGAGGCATGATTTAATCTGTCCGAGATAGACGGGAAATAAACAATTTAATAGAATTTCAAAATGATGAAACCATTACTAAAATTGTAGAAGCCCTTCTGCACTTTTAGCAATGAGCAAAGAAATTCTGACTAAATAAGCAGAGAAACTCTGGCTTTGGATATAATGGTGTTCAGCTTCTCCCAGTAGAGAAATCATCCAAAGCAGACATTTTTTCTGCCAGCCTCACAGTTCAACTGAGACTCACCTGGCAGCGAATCATGACGTGGGTCACTTTAGACTTGCCATCATTGCTCTCCCCTTTGTCATCACCAGTGCGGACAGACAGAACAAAATCTCCAGGGTGGCTCTGGCTCTCTCGTACAAGAAAACTACCGTGTTTTCCTTTCTCAGTCAATAATTTCTCTGCTTCTTTCCCAGAAAGGTGTCCATGAAACCACCTAAATTTTTAAAAATGAAAATGAACTGTAGTTCTGTCATGGGTTCCCAACATTCTTTCACAAAACAACCATTCATAGTCGTACTCCTGAGCACAATTTAAAAACAAACACATCCCTCCAAAGGATTAATTGATCCCTAACAGACAGAACTTGCATCCCAGCTGTCAGGAAAAATGACAAAGAAGTTTAGAATGACGATAAAAATTTCTTAAATGAATCTACAGTCATTTGGAGACAAATGTTCTCCATCTTTCCCTTTTTCTTTTAAACCTCCCCTCTTCAAAAAAAAAAATAGCAATTTGTCATTTTTCCACTGCCCAACCCTAAAAGGATGAACTATTCAATCATAGCCATTTAATGAAGCTATAACAGAAAGGTACGGTAGAGACAGAGAAACATTTTGAATGTCTGTCCTTGATTTGGCATGTGAAACTAGATAAATAAAGGATCTTCACTTTAAATTAATTCAAACATTCCAAATTATCCCATATTTCTAACCTAGCCTTCAATAGCCTCCAAATTTGCTAGTAATGTGTTTATGTTACCATCTCAAACTTTCATGCACATGAGACTCGGAGTGGCAATGAGGGATTCTGCTAAAAATGTAGATGCCTGGGCCCCACAACCAGAGATACTAATATACTAAGTCAGAACAGGACCCAAGAATCTGCATTTTTTATTCATATGCCAGATCATCTTGATGTAGGCCATCCAGGGACTGACTTTGAGACAACACTGCTCTAAGTTACTATGGAAAGCATCCTAACATAGTAAGAAAGTATGGTACTATTCATGGCAGATAATGCTAATGACTCATCATTAAAAGGATATATTCTGAGTTAGTTTTCATCTGAATTCAAATGAACAGAGTAAAATTTATAAATAAACTGTATGATTTAGAGAAACATAAATAAATAAATAAATAAATAGTGGGTTGACAGACATCTGCTTGAAGCTACAGTAATAGCTGGAGTAACAGATTAGCAGCACACGATAGCATTAAAGTAAAGGTGGAAGGTTAAAAAAAAAAAAGAAAAAAGTACCTGAAGAACAAAAAACACACAAACCTAATTAAGAGCCCCTAGGAGACTCTGAGTCAGAGAGGAGATTGGGAATTTGGAAAACCAATAAAGTCAATACAAATAAATCAAGCCTCAGCTTTTATCAGGTAAGTTCCAACCCTAGGGAAAAGATCTCTGAAGTAATACAATTCCCTTTAAGCAAGGTCATTCTCCTATTTATGGGTATAACATCAAAGAATTGATGAAAACTCTGACTCTCAGTTCCCTGATTTTCCACTTCTTAGCTTAAACTGACATCTGTTGGTGATGCTGCTGAATAACTGACGGTGATTTACCACAGATAACTGCTGCTGTTTTGGTCTCCATTATCCTTTGTTTCTCCCTAATAATTCTCAAAGATTATCAGCTGAAGTTCAATAAAATTTTAATTACTACATGTACCAAGTATATACAGGGATAGAATGAGTATAAATAACACTGAAATTACTACATGTACCAAGTATATACAGGGATAGAATGAGTATAAATAACACTGAAGCTTTTGCAAGAAAAGGACCCTCTGAGAACAATCTGATCCTATTATTCTTACTTTAGTAAAGCTTTAAAGATTGCAGCTTTGAGAAAAGGATGTAAGCCAAATCTCCATAACATATGTGTATGACACACGTAGCCAAGGGAAAATGCAGAAACCACAGACTCAATGGTTACTAAAATGTCACTGACCTTTCAGAGGTAGGATCTGCACAATTCAGAGGATATTTGAGCTCAATAACGTCTCCATTTTTCTCTTTTAACTGCCCGTGATGTTCCATATAATACTGGACCAACTCAGCCAAAGTGGCAAACTTCTCTCCTCCATACAGGTCATAGTAATCACCAGTGTTCTGAATCTTGATGTGCGTGACGGCTCCATTTCTTCTAAAATAGTCCATTGGAAGAGAAACATAAATAAATAAAGAGCTATACTAGTAAAAATGGGTCTCATGGTCCATATCAGATTTTACCCAAATGCTGAAAACAAACCCAGGAAAAGAGTTTATACCTCTCTTGTAACAATTGCAGTGGGTTAAATAACCTCACAGCCATTGATGTCAACCTAAAAGACTCTATTTATTAGTTTCTTCCCCCTGTACATCTCCCTTTTTTTAAAGATTGGACCTACCAAATTACATACATTAAGTGACAATAATTTTCCCATTCTTAATTAATCAAGGTCGCATATAATTAAAGATAAACATATACCTACCTTATGATCCAGTAAATCCACTCCTAAGTGTATCACCCAAAAGAAATTAAAATATATGGCCAAGACTTGTAAAAGAAGGTTCACTGCAGCTTTATTCATAATAGCAAAAAATTGAAAACCAAAATGTCCATCATCAGAATAGTAAACAAACAGTGGCATAATCAAACAATGGACCAGTGCTAATCAGTAAGAAAAAAAGAACCACTGATATATATACACAAGGTGAATGAATTTCAAAATATTAGGTTAAGAAGAAAGAAGCCAGACCAAAAGAGTATATCCTGAACAACTTCATTTATATGAAATTTTAGAATAAAGAGAACTGGTCTACAGGACTTGCATGCTTCCAGGGAGGAGTGAAATTATTGGAAAGGAGCACAAAGGAAATTTCCAGGACAAAAATGTTCTATATTTTGATTGGAATGTTGCTTACATGAATAAACACATTCATGAAAACTTTTCTCATTATACATGTTAAGATACTATATATACATAGCTTTCGCAATGTGCCTGTGTGATTGTGAAAACTTTGTGTCTGATGCTCCTTTATCTATGGTATGGACAGATGAGTAAAACATATGGATTAAAAATAAATAAATAATGGGGGGAACAAATGTTAAAATAAATTTCGTAGATTAAAATGCTAATGATCAATGAAAGGGCATGGTAAGGGGGTATAGAAAAAAATAGGGGAAACAAACACTAAAATATATTGTGTATGTCTATTTCTGAATTGACGCAAATGTTCTAAGAAATGATCACGGTGATGATATTGTGGGTTTTTAATTATATACCAAGAATGGAATGATCATATGGCAAGAATGTTTGTACGTCGTTTTGTTTAAAAAAATAAAAGAATTAAAAAAGACACTATATATAATTATATCTTTAAAAACCATTTTAAGGACACATATAATTGACAGTGTTTCCATCATGAGATAGCTAATGTGGTGTCCCACTGAGCTAACATAACACTGCCAAAAGTTTTTAAAATTGTCATTTTAGTTAGTCTGAATGGTTTTACTATGATTTCCATCTGTTTGTCTGAATCACTAAAGAAATCTCCAGGATACCCATTTCCACATTTGTGGACCCCAAGGACTCTAGCAATACCAAAACGGTAACCACTGACCTTTATTTCTTTTAGTCTAACCTTGTAGCATTATTAATGAAAACTCTGGGAAATATAAATGTATTTAGAACAAATAATAAAGGAAAAAGGAACTAAGGACCAAAGAAATACTACCTCATAATGTTACTGACAATATCTACTTTTAATTTTTGATGACCTTTCACAAGAGGTAAAAAAGGCACTTCAGGTGATACTCTCCTCTAAGTACACCTGACTCGATTTTACACTTGAACCTTCATTTAATGACATAATACAAACATAGATTTTCCAGGTACAGACTACATCAATATTTAGCAACATGGATGAATCTCAAAAATATGATTCTACGTGAAAGAAGCATGATGCAGAACGATTTGCTTAAGTATGTACCATTTACATAAATTTGAGCACACACAAATAATACTATATTATTCAGGATGCACACATTTATGTTAATTTTTTCCTTTTTAATGTACTAAAGAGATATATATCAAATTCAAGACAGTAGTTGCCTCAGAGGCAAAGAATTTTTTTGTATTTTTCCCAAAATCTTTTTAAAAAGAGGATCTTCCTTTATGGCAAAATAATCATCAAATATTCAGCAAGGACACATAACAAAAAGGTTTTGACACCACCTGCAGGTGTCATTCTCTATAGAGAATCAGAACAAAAAGCACATATGAAGACACTCGCACATGCACACATGTAACACTGTCTGTAATACATATCACATATAAACAAATACATAAGAAGTGAAACGTTTTACCACACTAATTTTTTTTTTAAATGAAACATATAGTTACAGATGTTAAAAGCACTGATTCTAAGGTCACACAAAAAAAGATATACCAATGGCCTTTTAAACTTCTGAAAAGATGTCCACCTTCAAGCATGAGAAATGAGAAATGAAAATTAAAATTCACTGAGTGTGATGGTTAGATTCTGGTGATAGATAAGCCAATAAATAAAAAAGGATTTAAAAAAACTAAATACATTCTTCTACCATTTTGTCTTTTAGATTTTATGTCATATGTAATTTGTTTTCTCTTTTTATCTTTACTGGCAGTCTTCATTTCTACACTCTTCTTCAGACCTCTCTCTCCTGCTTTTTCCTATCTGCCTGTAGTGCTCCCCTTAGTATTTCTTGCAGAGCTGGTCTCTCTTTTTTTTTTTTTTACATGGGCAGGCACCGGGAATCGAACCCGGGTCCTCTGGCATGGCAGGCAAGCATTCTTGCCTGCTGAGCCACTGTGGCCTGCCCCAGAGCTGGTCTCTTAATCACAAATTCTCTCAATGATTATCTGAAAATATTTTAATCTCCCCCTCATTTTTGAAGGATAGCTTTGCTGGATATAGAACTGTTGGTTGGCAGTATTTCTTTTAGAATCTTAAATATGTCATACCACTACCTTCTCACCTCCATGGCTTCTCCTGAGAAATCCACATGTTGTCTTATTGGGCTTCCCTTGTATGTGATGATTATAAATACGTAAATGTTATTTCCACTTTTGTCCACTGAGAGGGCCTAGAGGCACTGGCACCCAAAAGCACAAACATACCTACCATCTTGATCTTGGTTTGTAAAAAGCATCCCAACTAAAGAATTAAAGCTCCTTAGAGAAATGAGTGAGTCCAGGCTAAGAAGAGGAAAACTGATTTTTTATGTGTCTCTCCACATATATGTATATCTATATAGACATGCGCACAGAGGCAGATACGTGGTATGTATATCATAGGGAGTGTTATTCACAACTCTTTTTTGGGGGGAGAGGGACCTGGGTCAGGAATTAAACCCAGGTCTTCCCCACCATGCGAGGATTCCACCACTGAACTACCCATGAACCCTGAGGAAAACGTTAAGAGTAGCCCGGGACATCTAACTGAGCAGAAAGTAGAGAAATACTTACAGACTACTGGGACCATTTCAAAAGGATGTAGGAAAAAAATAAAATAAAAAATAAATAAATAAAAGGGGGAAAAAAGGATATAGGAGCCAGGCTGGTCAAATCTGGATCAACCTGAACATCAAAAAGAATAATGCCAATGAAATGTAATACACTGGTGAAAAAGAAAGCATCCCTGAGTCCATGGTGATACTCAAAAATAAAAATAAAAGGGTAGGTGGAGCATTCTTTTCAGAAGAATGGCAACTAATAAATGTAGAATAATAAAATTAGAAAAATACAAATTTTTCCATTACCAATATAATAATTTATTCAGACAAAATTCATCTACACATTTAAAAGCATTGCATGAAAATATGTTGGGGAACAGAATATTCAAACATATACAAAGTATTATTCCAGTACTTATTAATTATAAAAGGAAAAAGGTACCTTTAAGACAGAAAAATCTGGCAAACACTTTAACCAAGTAATTAAACTGAACACCACCAAAAGATGGGGCAAACATATTATGAGTCCCTGATGCAAACACAAAACAATGAGATGGATTCAATATTATCCAAATAATTTGCTTACAAAAATGTTGAGTCTGTATCTAAAAATGAGGAAACAATCAGCAAATCTTGGCTGGGGAACAATCTATGAAACAACTGGTCAAGTTTCTTCAAAAATATCAATGCCAAAAAGCAATAAATAAATAAATAAATAAATGTTAAGGACAAGAGGCGGGGTGGGGGTGAGGCGGAGAATGTTACATTAAACAAGATCTGAAACTTTAGACATATAACAGCCAAATGTAATATAAGATTCTGAATCTGGTCAGGCTAGGGATAGACAACAACTTCAAAAGACATTTTTGAGATAACAGGAAAAATGTGAATATAGACTACATATTAAATAATATTATTGAATCATTATTAAAATTTCTTGGATATAATAATTTTGTGGTTATACAAGAGAATTCCTGGCACATAGAAGATACATGCTAAATTATTTACAGGTAATAATAAGTGTTGTGATATCTGCAACTCATTCTTAAAAGATTCAGGGGGAAAAAAAGATCAAAAAATAAAAACATTCCAGAAAAGTATATATATATACATACACATAAACACACTTACAAAGAGAAAGAGCAAATATGACAAAATGTTAACAGGTAAAAGAAGGGAAATTGTGCACTGTATCAACTTTTTTAAAGGCCTGAATTTTTTCAAATTAAAAACCTAGGAAAAAGGCTTTTTGGAAAAAATAAACACTAGTTCTAGAGTCTGGGCTCTGCCACTTAATAGTTATAAGATTCTAGATAGGTAACTTAACTTCTATACCTCAGCTTCCTCATCTATGAAAGGAAGATGATAATGGCACTTACTCACAGATGCTTGTGAGAATTAATTAAAATACTAGTTGTAAAGTACTTAGCACAATGGTCTGGTATATGGCAACTCCTCAATAATGTTTGCTATCATCATCATCATCATAGTTGCAATTATTATAATTTCCATCCAAATTCTTACAGCTCAAATGTCACATAACTTTAGATGAGAGAAATTGGTGCTGAGATAAGCCCAAGAGACATGTGAAGGCATCTACCCACTTCTTATAGTAAAGGGAAAGTAAAAGTGAATGATAGGGACCTTTCAAGAAACTAATAGAAGCCAAAAAGGAATACTTAAGTTTCAAAGATATCCTAAATAAATCCTCAAGAACAGGTTTTACTTTACTTAAAATAATAATAAAAGCACGTTAATATAGACAGACTGCTTTACAGCAGTTACATATATTCAGGAGTTGTAACTGCTATTTCTAAATTCTGAGATACTAACCTATTTGTGTATAACCTGGTCATTCTCAGAAACTTCGGGTATTTATGTGACACCTGAGACTCAGAGCAACAGCTCTGAAGCTATGATAGTCAGCACTGCCCCATACAACAACTGTTAAAAAAGGTGAAAACTCAGACTTCGACAAGAATTATAAATGAAACTGATCTGGATAGGACTAAGGTAAATCAGAATACAGGGTAAAGGTTGATGTAGTCCATATTTTAAAACTTCAACCTCTGTGTGAGACCAAAGGGAGAGATGCTTATTTGGTACAAAATTTATACTTTGGGTAGCCCATTACCTAATTTAACTTGTATGGTCAGTTTAGTTGAACACCGTAAGTATATGGAATATTGAATAGGGCGTGAGATCTTGTTGGTTTGTCCAGGTTTGTGTGATGCCTGATATATCGCAGGGTAATTTAGGCAGAGAATTAAAAAGTATTTGCAAAGTCCCCTTGGGAGACGAGGGAGAAAGGAAGAAATATTCAACTTCACAATCTGGGGAATTCCTATATTCTTGCAAGCAACAGGGACAACCAATTCAATAGGCTGAGGCCTCAGTCTTGGGGTTTGCCCCTATGAACTCATTCCTATAAAGGAGAAAGCTAATCCTATTTATAAGTATGCTTGAGTCACCCCCAGAGAACCTCTTCTGTTGCTCATATATGGCCTCTCTCTCTACGGCAACTCAGCAGGTGAACTTACTACCCTCCTGCCTATGTGGGACATGGACTCACTCCCAGGGGTGTAAATCTCCCTCATAATGTGCCAGGACCCAGCATCATGGGACTGAGAAAGACTTCTTGACCAAAAGTGGGAAGAGAGAAATGAGACAAAATAAAGTTTCAGTGGCTGAGAGATTTCAAACAGAGTCAACAGATTATCCCAGGGGTTATTCTTATGCATTATATAGATATCCCTTTTTAGTTTACAGTGTACTGGAGTGGCTGGAGGGGAACTGAACACAGCTCAACTGACACTGTTGAACTGTACTCCCGTAGCCTTGATTTTTGAAGATGACTGTATAACAATATAGGTTTTACAATGTGACCGTGTGATTATGAAAACCTTGTGGTTGATACTCCTTTTATTCAGGGTATGGAAAGATGAGTAAAAAAAATATATAAAAAATAAATAATCGGGAGGATAAAGGGTTAAAAATTGGGTAGATTGAAATACTAGTGGTCAATGAGAGGGAAGAGTAAGGGGTATGGGATGTATGAGATTTTTCTTTTTATTTCTTTTTCTGGAGTGATGCAAATGTTCTAAACGTGATCATGGTGATGAATACACAACTATGTGATGAAATCGTGAGCCATTATTGTATACTATGTATGGATTGTATGTATGTAAATATTTCTCAATAAAAATATGTTTTTAAACTGTGAAAAAAAAAGTAGCTTAATACAGACAGACAGATGGGTGGATGGAGGGAAAGACAGATGGGTAAATAGAATGATAACAGCTAATGTGGCGAAATGTTAAAATTGGTGATCTGGGTATCTGAGGGGATGGAAGTATGTTGTAGTCCTCTGTATGGGTTTTTGGTTTTATTTTTTTGTATGGGTTTTTATTAATTTTGCAACTGTCCTGTAAGTTCGAGATTATTTCAAAATGAAAAGTACTTTTTTTAAAAAGTACCTTGTGGTAGTTAGGTTCAAGTGTCAACTTGGCCAGGTGAAGGTGCCTAATTCTATTGCTGTGGACATGAGCCAATGGCATGTGAACCTCATCTGTTGCTGATTACATGTGCAGTCAGCTAGGAAACGTGTCTGCTGCAATGAATGATGTTTAATTTAATTGGCTGGAAGCTTAAATGAGAGAGCTCAACGTAGCACAGCCTAAGCAGCTCAGCATACCTCATCTCAGCACTTACAGTTCAGCCCAGGCCTTTGGAGATCAGAAAGGACTCGCCACCGGGAAAGCTGTTGGAACCCAGAGGCCTGGAGAGAAGGCCAGCAGAGATCACCCTGTGCCTTCCCGCATAAGAAAGAACCTCAGTTGAAGGTTAGCTGCCTTTCCTCTGAAGAACTACACGTTTTTAACGAAATAAATCCCCTTTTATTAAAAGCCAATCCATCTCTGGTGTGTTGCATTCTGGAAACTAGCAAAGTAGAACATACCTTAACAAAGCAGTTCAGTTCTAGCTCCTAGATTAAGTTAGGATAAGGAGACTAAGCATATAGGAGAACATTAATTTCTAGAGAAACTCCATGTGATTAGAGACATGGAACAGGGTATTCATCGTGATATTGTTCAGAAAAATTTTACAAACTGAAAATAATGTTCATCAATAGAAGACTGAATAAACTGTGGTATAGTCACACTATTGGAGTACTATATATTGGAATATTATATTATATATTTGTACTATATAGTATATAATTGTTAAAATAAATAATAGATCTATAGGTACTAACATGAAACCAAAAAAAGTTAAAGCTGCAGAATGATGCGTATGTCATAAAACTATATGAATTTGAAAAACACACAAAATAACTACATTGTTGATAGATCAACAGTGTAGTATAAGCAAACAAAATGTTCAGGAAAGATATATGCCAATTTCTCAATGGTGGTTTCCTCTTGGGAAAGGCGGGTGGGATGCAGAATGGGACTGGCAGGAGAACAAAGGGGACCACAACTTCCTCAGTAATGTTTTATTTCTTGAAAATGAAAATTGTTATGGAGAAAGACTCTTAAAAAGTTTTTCCATTAAGAAAAAAAACACTTCAAAGAGAGGCCAAAAGCAACTTTTTCCCTACCCCTTCCCCCAGACTTTTCTTATGAAAAGTGAATAATTAAGTAAATTGCTCAATACTTGGTTCTAGTTCCTGCATATCTGTAGTTTAAGTGGATAATACACTATTAATTTCCATGCTGCATTTTTTTATTTAAAAGAAAGTAACATAATGTCCTTACACTGAAACTGAAAATTCATCAATTTTAGAGCCAGGGATTATGATGTTACACAAGAAAAAATAGAAGTCTATTGAATTGATTTTTAAGAAGAAAGGAGATCAGATATTTGTTTTTCCTTTTGGACATTTTTATGTGTAATTCTTTCTGCCTGCCTACTCTTCTGCAAAACTGAGATGTACAGGTTTCAATTCCCTGCCATGAAAATTGATACGATGGCAGTTTTATAAATGTTGCTTTCTGATTTTTACCAGCATGAGAAAATAATTAAAATTATTATTGATCTGCAAGTAGTAAACACTTCCTTTTTTTACTTTCCCTCCATTTTAGTTTAATATAATTTGCAATAAATGTACATATTATTGTTTGTTTTATAAAGCATATCAATTTAAAATGATTTTTTACTCCTGTGAGTATGTTGGAATATTTGGAATTTTAAAGTAGTAAAGACATCACCAGATTCTTATTATTGATATAAAAAAAATAAGGCAATTTTTAGAAATAGTTGGACTTTGGCAGCTTTGTAAGGAACTTGGAGGTGTTTAGGATTTCTATATGGAAATAAGTCTGTTTTTGTCTGGCAGTCTGGGCTAAGTTTTTATGTTTATTTTAGAAGACAACTGTTGCATCAATATATTACGTTTCTTGGCATTGTTCAGCATAGGTAATGTGTGTACTTTTTATGTACACATAATCATATTAAAGTTTTTTGCATAAAATAAGTGCTTCTAAATGTCAGAAAAAAGTAAGAAAGAAACAGAAGGAAGAAAAATGTGGGGAATCAGGCTCCAGAGGAGAAGAAAGAGGATCAAGCACTGGAGGCCTTAAGAACATAAGAACTTAAATGAAGCATGCCAACTCATCCTCAGGGGTGTTTCAGGAAGGAGACAATTTTCTTGGCTTGTCCATGCAAGCCACTCCCCAAACCCCATGTCTGATCTGTGACCCAGTGCGACGGTGTGGCCTCCTAACAGTGCCGCAAACAGGCCTCCCAACTCAAAATGAGGACAGCTAGCTGTACAAGTGTGATTTTACCACTTCCTATCTGGAAAACACTCTCAGGATACTGTCTTTTTCTTACCTTACAGAAAGCGTGAAGTCTCCGGGGTTACTTTTACTGGGCCTCGCCAAAAAACTGCCATCAACTCCTCTTGTCAACAGTAGGTTTTCTGCCTCCACGCCAGTGATATTTGGGTGAAACCATCTGAAAAGAGAGAGAGAAGTGGAGTGAAAAACAAAGGACTTTGTCAGCACTACTTTCACACCATCACAGATAATATACCTTATGAGTAGCTGATAAAAATACAAATCAAGACTGTTCTCGCATCTCTTAGTTGCCATCCCCTCCCTGCATTTTCCTTGGTAGGGACCTGGAATCCAGCCCACACAGTAAGTGGTACTGGAGTAGGGGGTATAAAGCCAGTGTACCTGGTGAGGCCAGGCCCAGAAGGACAGTCCGCATGGTCAGGAGATTAAGCACATGGAGTGGGATTAAGCAAATAAAAAATAAAAAAGCAAGTAAGTAAATAAATTACTTAATAAGTAAATATATTCAAGACAATGAGAACTAGATTTCTCACTGTTGAAGGAGGAGATACAAATATGGAAAGGGAGAAAGTCAGAATAAACTCTGTGGTGTTATAATGAAACTGGAAGTATCACATAACTAGTTTTTAATGTACATATGTAGATAGATATACTGATAAAGAAATATAGATGTTTGTGTATGTGCGTATATATATTTTATATATGTATGTATTGTATACACATACACATTTCCTGGCTCTCTCTTCTGCAAGGGCCTGGAAATGACACCTAACAACAATCTAGCATATCTAGCACTCCTATCTTGCTTTTTAAATACCATTCTCCAATAAAAGGAACCTAAACTCCTCGAAGAAATGGCTGATTCTAGGGCAGAGGCAGTAAAAGAAGATAAGCCTAGAACATCTTATTGTGCCTGAGTAAGAAAGAGTTCCAATAATAATGAGGACATGCCAAAAGGATACAGAAGCCAGCTTGAAGCTCTTCCTACTGACCAAATTAAGGACAATTTGAACTTCAAAATAAGCAATGATATTAATGGATTATAAATCATCGAATGAAATACAAAACCAACATCCCTTAGTGATGTTAATTTGTTAAGAAACTGATTTTAAAAGACATGGCAAAAGAGGGAAAGTTCTCTGCAATAAAAGCACAAATAATAAATGTAGAAGGAATGATAGTATCAGAAAGTTTCAATCTGGCAACCATCACAGTAATAGTTAAGGCAAGAATCATCAATGAATGCTGAAACTTGTGGGTAGAAGTTTGAAGGCTGTAACCAGACATATAGTAATAAAACGAACAATCCTGAATTGTATCATGGACCAGAAGGAAAGGGAAAAAAGGGAAGGCGGGTTTTTTGTTTCTTTTGCTTTTTGCTATGGGATTTTACTGAAACAACCAGTAAGATTTCTTTTGCTTTTTGCTATGGGATTTTACTGAAACAACCAATAAGATTTGAGAAGAGCCTGAGTATATAGCAGTACTGTATCAATTTTAAATTTCCTGATTTTGATGAGTGTTCTGTGGTACGTGCCCTTGTTTTTGGGAGATGCACACTAAAGTATTTTGTAGTAACAAGACATCATGTCTGCAACTAAATAGTCCAGAGAAAAATTGTATATATAATACAGAGAGAGAGAGAGAGAGAGAGGGCAAGTGCAGTACATATTAACAACTGGTAAGTCTAGGTAAATAGTAAATTGGAATTCTCTGTACTATTGTTGCAACTTTTCTGTAAATTTGAAATTATTTTAAAATAAAAAGTTTAACCCCCTTCTCCCAACAAACACACCACACACACCCCACACAAATGACATAATCTGCCATGGACAGCATTCACTTCAGTAGAGTCCTCTCCAGTTTCTAGCAAGGAGACTGCCTTCATGGATTCCAACAGTCATCAAGATTCACAGAAAGAAGGCAAATTTCTAAAGTCAAATTACCCTGGACTTTTATAAGCCAACTCAATGGCTTTAAATGCCCCCCAGGAACATAAAT
Organism: Myrmecophaga tridactyla; assembly: GCA_004026745.1. Classification (NCBI taxonomy): domain Eukaryota; kingdom Metazoa; phylum Chordata; class Mammalia; order Pilosa; family Myrmecophagidae; genus Myrmecophaga; species Myrmecophaga tridactyla. Next base: position 4,492 of record PVIY010046134.1, on the reverse strand, counting down.
CAATGCTAACATAAGGCACTGAAAACTACATGAACTTTTAAGAGACTTCTCAACAAATACTGGCCCAATTAAAGCATTTTAAGAATGAAGTAGAGAGCTAACACAAGGGTGAAAAACTGTCATAAATCATGCACTATTTGAAAGTGGGAGCTTTTGTTTTTTATATATTATTCCAATAAAGATTTTTTAAAAAATCAAGCATATTTGTGTTTGTATGTGGCTATATATCATAATAAAAAATAAATAAATTTAAATGAAAAAAAATCAAGCACATACAATGGAATATTGACCAGCTGCAAGATGGAATAAAGTAGTGAGGCATGGTAAATGAAACTTCAGGACATTATGTTGAATGAATTAAGCTACAAACAAAAAGACAAATAATGTAAGCCCTCACTAATGTGGGCTAACTATAATGTGCAAACTCTGAGAACTGAATGAGAACATTGTTTATCAGGCAATAGAACATGGGCAGAGATTGGGTAATTGACAAGTAAGGAGTACAGAATGTTCAAATAAGGCTTATTGTAAAGGCTCCTAGATTGTAAATTCTTACAGTAGTCACATCTATTTCTGAGTTGTAACTGTTATTTCTAAATTCTGAGATGCTGAACTCTTTGTGTATAACCTGATTGTTCCCTGGAACTTTGGGTAGCTGTTTGACACCTGAGACTCAGAGTTGAGAGTTCTGCAGCTCTGAAAGTCAGGTTATCCCACAGCAACCATCAAAGAAGCTGAAAAAGAGATCAGACTTCAATTAGAGATAGGAGTGAAGCCAATTTGGATAGGACTAAGATAAATCAGAATACCGGGTAAAGGATGATATTGATTGTATTTTAAAACTTCAACTTACGTGTGAGACCAAAGGAAGAGAAGTTTGTGTGGTGCAAAATTTATATTTTCTGTAATACACTACCTGATTTAATCTGTCAGTTTATTCAAACAACATAATTACATGGAACCTTGAACAGGGAATGAGATTTTGTTTTGACAAGTTAATGTGATACCCAATACATCCCAAAGTAATTTGGGCAGAAAACTAAAAAAAAAAGTATGTGCAAAGTCCCCATGAGGTACTGGGGAAAAAGGTGAAAATATTAAATGTCCCCACCCGGAGAATTCCTGATATTCTCAAAAGCATTAGGGATTCCCAAATTCATAAGTCAAGCTCTCGATCTTGAGGTTTGCCCTTATGAAACTTATTCCTGCAAAGGAGAAGCTAAGCTTACTTATAATTATGCCTAAAAATCACCCCCACAAGAACCTCTTTTGTTGCTCAGATATGGCCTTTCTCTCTAAGCTGACTCTGCAATAAATTCAATACCCTCCCCTCTCAGTGGACTATGACTCTCAGGGGTATAATTCTTCCAGGCAAAGTGGGACATAACTCACAGAGATAAGTCTGATCCTGGCATCCTATGATTGAGAAAGCCTTCTTGACCAAAAGGGAGAAAAGAAATGAAACAAAGTTTCAGTGGCTAAGAGATTTCAAATAGAGTCCAGAGGTCATTCTGGAGGTTATTCTTATGTATTATATATTCTTTTTTAGTTTCTGGTGTATTAGAATAGCTAGAATGAAATACCTGAAACTGTTGAGCTGCAATCCAGTAGCCTTGATTCCTGATGATGAGAAATAACTATATGGCTATTACAGTGTGATCATGTGATTGTGAAAACCATGTCACTGACACTTCCTTTAATTAGTGTATGGGCAGATGAGTAAGAACATAAAGACAAAAAAGTAAACAAATAATAAGGAGGATAAGGGGCATAGGACATTTTAGACATTCTTTTTTATTTTTACTTTCCTTGGAGTAATGAAAGTGTTAAAAAATTGATTGTGGCAATGAATGCAGAATTATATGATAATATTGTGAGCCACTGACTGTATACCTTAGACGACTATATGGTATGTGCATATAGCTCAATAAAATTGCATTTTAAAAAAAATCATGCATAGGGTGGGCCACGGTGGCACAGCAGGTAGAGTTCTCGCCTGTCATGCCAAAGACCCGGGTTCAATTCCCGGTGCCTGTCCGTGAAAAAAAAAATCATGCATAAAACGTATGGAAAGCTGTACAGTATTATGGTTAGGAGCTCCTGATTAGACAGACCTGGGTGTGCACTGAAGCTCTACCCCTTACTAGTTCTGTGATCTGGAAAAGTTATTTAATTTTTCCCTACCTCAGACTCCTTGTCTGCAAAATGGAGATGAAAATTTGTACCTCATAGGTCCAGTTCAAGAACAAAGTGAAATAATAAAAGAGAAGGACTTACGAAATTCATTCATTCTACACATTTACTGAGCACTTATTATAGGCAAGGCATCGAGACACTGGGGCCACAGCAGTTAACACAAAAACTTCTACCTTCATGGAGCACTTTTATAATGGGAGAAGAAAGAAAATATATAAGATGCCAGATGGTGATAAATGCTATGAAGAGGAATAAAGTAAGGAGAAAGGAATAGAAGTAGGGGGATAAAATGGATGCTATTTATATAATGCAGTTGGGGAAGGTCTCAATGATAAGGTAACATTTAATCAGACATGGAAGAAGGCAGCAATATGCATACATATAGGAGAGGAGTATACCAGGCAAAGGGAGGAGCAAGATCAAAGACCCAGAGGAGGAACCATATTTGGCATGCTCAAGCAGGTAAGAGGCCACTGTGGCTGGAATAGAGTGGGCAAGAGAGAAAGAGGTAGGAGATAAGGCCAGAGAGGTAATGAAAGGCCACTTCACAGGGGACTCAGAGGATACTGTAAGAACTTCAGCTTTTACTTTTTATGAAATGGAAAAGGACTGGAGGATTTTAGGCAGAGGAGCTACAGGATCTAACCTAAATGTTTAAATGATCCTTCAGGTTACCATATGAAACCAAGGATAGAAGCACACAGATCACTGGTAAACTAAGGCAATACTCCAGGCAAGAGATGACAGTGCCACAGCCAAGGTGGAAGCAGTAGGGGAGCAGTGATAAGCAGTCCAACTAGGAATACTTTAAGGAATGGCCAACAGGATTTGCTAATCAGTTACAAATGCGATAGGAGAGTAAGATGACTCCAGGATTTCGGCCTGAGAGAGGGTTGGAGGTGTCATGAACAGAGATGCAGAAACATTAATTTTGAATGCCTACTAGTCATTCCACTGTGTGGTACACAGTAAGCACTAAATACTAGATATTATTATTGAGACTCATCATAATAAATATGATTATCCTGCCCAGAAACAATTAGAAAAAAGATGTAGTCTGATATCAACATTCCTGTTGTTTACATTTCCTGAAATTTATTTTAAATTTTACCTATAGCATCTTATTAACTTTGTTGGTGAAGCCAAACATCATTCTGATTAATTAATTGCCCTGGAGAAACATAACAAGGTTCATATTAAAAGAATAAAATATAAGTTTGCTTTTTATTCTCACAGGGAACTTTTCAGAAGATCAAGACAAAATTTCCCCCCAGGAAACTTCAACTTAAATTATTTTATACCTATCATTCTAACATTCAATAGTTCTGCATTAGGCATGGCTAAACTATCCAATTAAAAAAAAATGTCCATAGCTTCTTTGATCTGTGGATCCCAGCTGGGACCCCACTCTAGGGAATCAAAAGTGGTAATAAAGGGCTTCTAGCTATTTATAACTTTTCAAAAAGTATAATGGAAATCTTACATTAACCCTCAATTTGTCTACCTATATAAGCTAATTAAAATGCCAAATCTCTTTTGCTTCTGGCGGCAAAGCAATTATGTTAGTTGGTATAGTAGCATGACCAGCTCTGAGTGGCAACATATGCCTTCAACCATGGAAAAAACATGGGAAAACTAATTAGTATATAATAAATGCAGGTTTGAAGAACAAATCACTCAGAATATTGGGCTTATGGTGAAAAGAAAGAGAGAGCGCAATCCTAGTGGTGAAAAGGCTGGAGAACACTGGCATGTAGTGGCAAAGCCTTGTGGGTAGGAGCAAATGCACTATAGAGCCAGATTGCTTAGCTTCAAATCCCAGGTTTGGGTGACCTTGGGCTAGTTATTTAACCTCTCTGCTAACTTATCCTTGAGTTAGACTCAAAGGGCTGTTGAAAGGATAAAATGAATTAACATTTATAACGTACCTGGGCTTCTTGGTAGCCAAGGACAAAGATGTTTGCCTATATCACATCTCCCCAAATATCCTCCAAAAACAATACAAAATAAAAAGAATAACAAAAAATAACAACACATAAAACAAAACCTCAACTAACTAAAGGACAGAGAATGTCCAACCTTCTAATTTACCTGCTAATAAAAAAAGAAAACATACCAGGGGCCTTGTTTTGCATGCTGATAAAGAACTACATAAATGAAGCTAATATAGTTAAAATCAGCTTGCCGACCCATTGTAGAAGCAGGTTCTTGGAAGTTACAATTTAAGGCACCCCAAAAGAAGTTGGAAATAACATGAAACAAATGTAAACAATGAAGCACCCTGTGAAATGCCAAA
>PVIY010046133.1:0-18667 GCA_004026745.1 Myrmecophaga tridactyla | reverse complement strand
AGAACATAAAGAAAGGGCAGTTATGAAAGCATAGTTTGCATACGTTATTGAAGTAAAGATGGTATCGATTCTAACCCGATTGTTACAAGTTTAAGATACTAAATATAAGACCACAAATAAATTATCTAAAAATATACCCAAAAGAATTGAGAAAGGATTCAAGATGGTTCACTAAAAAAGTTCAACTAAATATAAATGTGTTACTACATTTAAAAAATGGAATATATGAAATAAGGGATAATAAAGACATATGACATACAAAAAATGAACAACAAAACATTAAAAGTCTTGCCTTATCACTAATTTTTTAAATGCAAATTCATTAAAATCTCTACTGATAACAGAGCAGTTTGTCAGAATGGATTAAGAAAACAGTCATGATCTAACTGTATTGCTGTCTACAAGACAGTCCTTAGATCCTTTAGACAAAAATAAGTTGAAAATGAAAAGGTGGATAAAAATATTCATCAATAACCCAAAGTTAGCAGGAAGAAAGAAATAATCAAAATTAACTTGGAGATAAATCAAGTAAAGAATTGGAAAACAATAGAGAGAATCAATGAAACCAAAAAAATGGTTCTTTGTAAAGGTTAATAAAATTGGCAAACCTTTAGCTGGACTGACAACAAAAAAAGATAGAGAAGACAAAAATAATTAAAATTAGAAATAAAAGTATGTCATGTTATTGAACTAACAGAAATAAAAAGAATTACAAGAAAGTATTATGAACAATATTAAAAATAGCACAATGACAGTTAATTTGATTATTTATATAAAATGGAAAATTCTTTGAAACACACAAATCCTCTAAATTTGTGACTCAAATTTGTGTAAACCCTGACTCAAAAAAAGTAAAAAAACAGAGAAAATCTTAACAGACCATTAACAAGTAAAAATAATGAATCAGTAACCATAAACCACCAAACCAAGAAAAATCTGGGACAAATTGCTTCATCGGTGAATTCTACCAAGCATTCAAAATAGAATTAATGCCAATATGTTTCAAATTCTCCACAAACTTTAAGAGGAGGGAACACTTTCTAACTCATTCTTTTAGGTCAGCAATACCCTGATATAACAGCCAGATAAAGACATTTTAGGAAAAGAAAAATTCATACCAATATCCCTAATGAATATGATGCAAAAATACTCAAAAATGCTAGAAAATGGAGCATTTAAAGGTATTATATGCCTATCACCAAGTGAGATTTATCCCAAGGATACAAAGATAGGTCAACATAATAAAAATCAATCATTGTAACATACCACATTAATAACATGAAGGGAGGAAAAAGAAAAAACACATGGGCATTTCAATGGATGTAGAAAAAGCATTTGACACAATTCAGCACCCTCTCATGACAAAGAAACTCAGAAAACTACGAATAAGAGGAAACTTCCTCAATGTGAAAAGGGCCATTTATAAAAACCTCACAGCTGACATCGTTGTGAAAGACTGAAAGCTTTCCCTCTAAGATCAGGAGCAAGACAAGGATGCATTGTTTTTACCCCTGCTAATCTGCATTGTACTGGAAGTCATAGACAGGATAATTAGGTGACTATAGTTTGGTTAAATTTTATCTATTTACATAAATTTTATTTGATCCCTGTATATTATGATGCCAAAAAGAAATTTAAAACTAAAAACATCACTGTTCAGAAATAGTTATCTATATCTTGAATTTGCTTTTCAGCACGAATTGGAAATGAAGAAGTAAAACTGTCTCTATTGTCAGATGACACAATTTTATATATGAAGAGAGACAATCTGAAAGAATCCACCAGAAAGCTACTAGAGCTAAGAAAAGAATTCATCAAAATTTCAGAGCACAAAATTAACATGGAAAAATCAGTTGTGTTTGCATATACTAGCAATGAACCATCCAAAACTGAAATCAGGAAAATAACTCTATTCACATTATCTTCTAGGAAGAATAAAATATCTAGTAATAAATTTAACCTGGAAGGTGACAGATCTGTACACTGAAAACAACAAAACACTGCTGAACGAAATGAATGAAGACCTAACAAATGGAAAGGCAACCTATGTTCCTAGGTTGGAAGACATGATATTCTTAAGATGTCAAAACTACCCAAAGAGATCTAAAGATTTGAAACAATCTGTATTGAAGTTCAAGCAGCCGTTTTCTCAAAAGTAGAAAAGACATCCTCAGATCCATATGTAATTGCTGCCCAGTCAACAAGCAGATCTATAGACCAGAGGTGAGTTCACCAGTGGGAATCAGAAAAGATCAGGTGTCCCAGATCTTATAACAGCAGAGCTGCCCAGTTAATCCATCAGTTAAAAATAATAGAATCATAATGTTTCAAATCACTGCAATTTTATGTTTATTTTAGTTATGTGTCAATAGCAAAATTATACAACTCAAGACTGTCATGAATAACAATTTCAAATTATAGGCAGTGATTTCTGAAGTGTTCAGTTCTTAATTTTTATTTTTGTTGTTTTAATATATAGGTACCAAATACAGTTTATAAGAACAAATAAATTTTAACAAAATAATATTTGTGCTTTATAGTTTATTATTGAATATCTAAGTATTTATTAGCTTTTAGTTTATTATATTTCAATATGATACATCTTCATTCATGGTAAGAGTCAGAATATCACTATGAACCTACACTCTGAAGAATTCTAAAGCATGGAAGATTTCCTGGCAACTACATGGTTATACATACTGTCATGGTCAGCTTCACATGTCAACTTGGCCAAATGGTGGTACCTGTTTGTCTGGTTGAGCAAGCGCTGGCCTGTCTGTTGCAATGAGTACATTTCATAGAATTAAATCATGACCACGTCAGCTGCATCCACAACTGATTCCATTTGTGATCAACTAAGGAGAGTGTCTTCTGCAATGAGTGATGCTCAGTCTAATCACTGGAAGACTTTTAAGGAGGATTCAGGGGAGACAGGTTTCTTCCTGCTTCAGCTGGCAAGACTCTCCTGTGGAGTTCATCCAGACCCTTCCTCAGAATCATCAACTTCACAGCCTGTCCTGCGGATTTTGGACTCTACATTCCCACGGTCACGTGAGACACTTTTATAAATTTTATATTTGTGAATGTTCCCTGTTGATTCTGTTTCTCTAGAGAACCCTAACTAATACACATGCTAAGTCAGAAATTTTTACATGCAAAATTCTGAGTCTAGAGACAATTTAAATGCCCTGAGCGTTAATTGTTACTTATGATTTTATAGATAATTTACACAAATTTAAACAGATGTTGAGAGATCAGTTAGCTAGGAGCTACATTAGATACATTCACTGCTTTGTTATTTGAAATTGGACTTGGATTATTTCAAACTGCTAGAAGTCTTCGGTGATTCCCCACATTACTCTTGAAAATGAATTTGTAAATCTTAAACAAACTTTACATTTTGTAGCAGAATAATTTGGTAGGGATTAATTTCTGGATGGCTGCCTTCACATCTTTGTTCCTGAGCTGTATATCAGGGGTACAACATGGGCATGACCACTGTGTAAGAGACAGAGGCCAACCTGACAGTCAGCCATGACTTTTTAGGATTAGGAACACAGTAGAGAAAAAGGATGGTTCCATGGAAGATGATAATGGCAGTTAGGTGTGAGACACATGCGGAAAAGACTTTGTGGTGTCCCCCAGTTGAAGTCATCTCCATGATAGTGATAAAAGTGAAAGCACAAGAAGTAAAAATGATCATCAGGCTGCTGATTTCATTGAACGTGGCAGTCACTAAAATGATAATCTGGCTCATGTAAGGGTTAGAGCAGGACACAGCCACAATTGCACCATGCTCACAGACAAACTTATTCATAATATTATTTCCCCTGAATGATAATTTCAATAGACAGCAGGTAAGTATGAGGGAACACACTGCACCCCAAGAGTATGAGGAAGTGACCAAGAAGCAACACAGCTTCTGGGACGTTGCCACAGTGTAAAGCAGAGTGCTGGAAACTGCTACAAAATGGTCATAGGTCATCACTGCCAACATGAATGTTCCTGTCACTACACAAATGCATGCAAAGAAGAACTGCATGATGCACCCTGTGAAGGAGATGGTTCTGTCTTGCACAACCAAGTTTTCTAAGAGTTTGGGTGTAACCACTGTGGAGTAATAGACGTCAACAAAGACAAGTGGCTCAGGAAAAAGGACATGGGGGTCTGGAGTTGAGGACTGATCCTGATGACGACAATCATGCCCAGGCTTCCCACTACAGCGATGGTGTAGATGGTCAGGAATGCCAAGAAGAGGGGCACCTGTAGGTCTGGGCATTCCCAGAACCCCGAGAGGATGAATGTGACTCCAGCACTCTCATTTCCTTGGTTCTGGTGGACAAAATAAGTATGTTGATCCAGATCAACAAAACTTGAATGAACCAAAATAAAATGAAGAAATGTGAAGGGCATAGTAGGTCTCCACAAAGAATGTTGAGGTGAACACTTGATTGACACTGTTACATTATTTCAAAAGTTAGAATTTATTAATGGCACAAGTCTGCATTGAATAAGACTTGTGTAAGTGGATTAATGAAGAGGGACACCATGAGTAGACTCAACTATATTTCAAATAATCAGAATCAGTATCACTAGAGGGAGGTTGCTTCCTGAGGACACCTGTTCTGGCTCTTGCATAAAACTGAGTTTATTAAAAGGTATTTCCCTTGGAAGAAATACAAAACATAACTATCTACAGTTTCTTCCCTACCTCACCTCTTAAACAAACAGAAAAGAAAATTAATTAGAACCCTTAAATAAATTTTAAAAGGCTAAAAACCTATCAAAATGATCCCATTGCAGTGTGCTTCATTGTTCTATTTTCCTGCTCAGTTCAATCTTTATGGCTAGTAACCCTATACTCTCAACATATTCTAGAGTCAGGCTATCAGAATATACTGAACATTTCCACTCACGTTAAACTAATTTTGAAGCAAATAATATGTTATTCTTCATTTCATAATACATCATTCATCAGCTGGTGTTCACTTCAAATTTTGAGCTGTGATGGCAAAAAAAATTATAGTTGATTTCTTCAACTATAAAAATAGTTGAAGTAATAGTTAATCCCAAAGCCCTTTTATTTTTCTAATGTAGTAAATTAAGATAGGTAAGTGACAAACAATAATGGATTCTAAGAACGTAAGACACTATGTATGAATTCCTGGCCACAGTAAAAGTACATACTGCCATTCTGAGTCAAGTTTTAAGTTTTTCCAAAGACAAGTGTCAGGCTAAAGACCTATCTCAAACAGGAAACCATAATATTCCTGGTTCCACCAGGTCAAGAACCTCAGACATGATCGCTGAGGACGTTAACATATCTACTTTAATGGGATCATTTTGTGCATCCAATGTTGTCCATGGTCTTAAACATTTCTCTATAAGGGGGTCAAATGTGTACACAGGTGGAGTTGGTCCTTATCACTCCTGAGTGATCCTCGGGAGTCTGAGGAGTTCCATGAAGCCATGATAGAGAAGAGATCAATTGCCTGAGTTCTCAGGGAACACCTCCCTCTAGAGTTCAGGATAAAATCAAAATGAGAGTCCACAAACTCTTTCTGAAACCAGAAATCCATCAAACACATTCTATACACTGTACTTCAGCCTTGTCCCAATAACTTTGGGAAGAGTTAATCTCATTATGCCTTTTATATTCATCCTGTTAGTCACTCACTGAAGCCCAGTGATGCTTGGGTATCCTTCATCAACAATTTGCTAAACTTAACCTGAACCCATTCATCACCTTTTTCTGACACATCCCCTATGTCTTCCCATTCGCTTACATTGTTCTACCAGGATGAATGTCAGTTGATGGAAAGGAGAAATTAATACATAATACATCCCTGTCTTTGACAATTAAGTGGGTTTTTTCACAATTTAGCCAACACATGTGCTTGTCTCCTGGAAAGATTATTGAAACTCAGTATTTTCATTCTAAAGTAAAAATAAAATATAACGATAATTGAGTGAACTACCTAAATGTAAAAACACTTGACTGACTCATTTTCTGAAGATTCCTTTGTAAAGATTAGAGAACTCCAGAAATTCTCCTGCATAATATTTCACTAATAGAAACATCTGAAAATAATAGCAGTGAGCCATATACTTCATTGAATGGTTCGTATAAATGACATTTTTCCAACATGTTGTGAAGGCCCAGATATAGCCAAGAAAGGCAGACTCAAGAGCTGAATAGTGGAACTAATCCATTATAATAATTTTCTACTAAAGCCTTGGAGATGTATACCATAAAGAATATTATCAGAGAATTTCCTTGGAGGCCACAATTCAATAAATTTAATGAAATTATGCTCCATATGCTATCTTAGCTGTGTATCATTTTTTTCTAAAGGACTTGGAAGGAAAACCCATCAACTTTGCTTCTTTCCTATTAAGAAAATTTTGAACCAAACTGAATACAGAATGGTGAAAGGAAAAAATTAGCTGTTAAGTCAAAAATCCAGAGATAGCACTATCATTATTTTTATTTCCTTTTCTTTTTTCCTTATGGAGATATATTTAAGATCTAGGTATATCTTAATACATTATATTGTATGTTTTCCTTTTTAAATTAGCAATATATAGTTTACTTCATTTCTCATTCATGTCTTTGATTTCCTTAACGAAAACTTGCATTGATCTTCAAATATGGAAACTGTGGTCTCAGATGTGTATATTTTTAAACAGAGGAAAGAAGGGCATGGGATAAGTTTGAAGAAGGAAGAAGATAAACTTACATTAGGGTGATAGTAAGCATGGATAAAAATGAAGGAATTAGAGATATATCTAGAAAGTGAAAATTAGTAATGAAAGATAGGATTCAAGATGACTTCAAGTTATTGTCTGAATAACTGCATATGATACCAATTATTGAGAAAGGGAACAATAAAAGTGTAAACAATTTGGCTGGGAAAACCAAGAGTTTAATTTTGAACACAGGCAGTTCCCTAGAGGCTCCCTCATCAAGGCTTCTCTGTAGCGGTGGGAGAAGCATTAGCCTCACTGGTCTTCTATTCATTTCTAGATCCACTTAAGTGTGTTCACAGCTCAGACCTCTTCAGATACTTTTATTTCTGTCTAGAATTATGTCTCACTATTTAAGGATTGTTCTTTCAGACCTTGGCTTGATCTTTGCTTCTTCAAGAAGCCCTTCATATCCATCCTATCTAAGCAGGTCGCCCAAATATTTCTAGCCCTTTCTTGTCCATCCATCTGATATATATGAAATTGTGCATTCCAGTTTGGATAAGGTCTTGACTTTGGCTTCACTTTAATGGGTATAGACACATTGCAAATAGCGTCTCCTCAAGGTGTTACTTCAGTTAAGTTGTGGCCCAACTGATTTAGGTTGAGCTTGAATCCAGATTACTGGAGTCCTTTATAAGGAGAGTGAAAGTCTAGATGGAGAGAGAAGTCGGGGGAGCAGCCAGAAGCTGGCAATAAACAGAACCCAGAAGAAGGTATCATCATGTACATTGCCATGTGACAGCAAAGCCAAGGACCAAGGATCAGCAATAGCCAGTCTCCATAGGACACAGTTTTCAGGAAGAAAGTTTCTCCTAGCTTCAAAATCAGTAAATTCCCATTGTTTAGGTCAAGCTATTCTATGTATCTGCTTTAGTAGTCAGGAAACTAAAACACTACCTAAATAGGTCCCCCAAATATTTTCTGTCAGTTCATCTTGGGTATCTCTTTCTTGACATTTGCCCACATTTGCCATCTATATAGAGATATGTTATTTGTTTATAGTCTTTCACAAATTTTCCTGTAAATTTCATGGCAGAAGGGCTGATATCTGCTTTTATGATAGCAAAAATAATTAGTTTTTAAAGTTATTATTTTAAATTTTAGTGGAGTGCTAAAACAAATAGGGTTTTATGTAAAATAATGTTTCAAGAGATAAATTGGCTATAAAGAATCTGGTCAGCAGTCACATATGGGCATAAGTCCTAAAGGACAGAAAATATCAATCACACTAAAGAAAACTAAGGCAATGGAAGGATAAAACCGTGTCTTGGAAATTACCTTCCAGAAGTAACTTGTTTCTTTTATCAAGATTCAGAGGTATGTACTGCTTGGACGTGCCTGTGACTTCAATCCAATTCCACCCACTTTTTTCTTTAGACAGGAGAACCTCAGCAGAATTTCTCCACTTTATAAACATATTGCTAGTCATTTCCTCTCCTTAAATCTGTACTCATTCAGTTCTCATCAAGGGGGCTCTGATCTAAGGACTCCTATCCATTTTATTAAGCATTATTAATAATGAGTGTTGAAATGAAATTTTTCTATGTCTTCATTATATCTACACAAACTTTTCTGGCTATTTATTCAACAACATTAAATACCCAAGTACCTAAGGGTAATACCAGCTGATAGGAGTATCTATAGAAATAAAACTGTTCTGAACTCAGAGACTGTAGGAGAAACAGAGAAAGGATAAAATACACAGCATTTGTAGGTACAGTGGAGCATAAAACATGGAACAGCTGCTTCTAACTGTAGAGACTGAATAGGAAGGTGAGAGAGAAAGCCATACAAGTGGTGACCCAAGTAAGAATTTTTTTCTGTCCCTCATTAGTGTTGGCTAATGTCTGGCTTCCTTACTTGCTTTCTTTATTACTCTATTTACTTTTTTTGCTTCACTTGATTAAAATGACTTTTGAGGGCACTAGACATTGCTGTTATCTAATGAACAACATCATTTTAAAAAAAGTCTAAAGAGAAGAGGAAAGAGGAAACAAACAAATGCATACATAGCTTTTTCATCACTTCGCTGTAATAAAAAGGATAATTACCTTGGCCTTGGAAAATCACAAGATTTCCATGTAGTTTTCATCACTTGGATGCCTCCCTAAATAAAAGTCTTCTTCCCAGCCATTGCAACTTAGCTTTTTGCAACATCTGCAACAGCATATTAAATGTCCTGCAGGGATAAGAAAATGTTAGCTGGAACAGAGGGATAATTTCCTTCTTTTTCTTTTTTTTTTACATTAGTGCATATTAGAAGTCTAATTTGAAATTAAAATATGTGATTTTATTAATATAATTGCTTCAGACCAGATTAACATAGGTGACTAAGCCAAAAATTGGAAAATAAATGGTAAGCAGATAATAACAAAAGTGGCATATGAAAATGGCAAAATTTGTGAAGATGAACCTTAGAATATGAGTTTAAGAAATTCTGGGCTAGATGTTCTAATGGTCACTTTGTCCCCCCAAAGTGCAGTTGTTTTATTAAATCTCCTCCTTCTGGGAAACACTGAAATGTCCCAGAAATGGGAATGGTTGAGTGAAGATGTGGCAAAAGATACCTCCATAGAAACCTAGTAAAGAAACTTAGAGCTTTAATTCGGTTATTTAAGTCTTTCAGAATAATGAACATATCCTAATGACATATGGTAGTGGGTTCAGCAGATGGTGAACCAAAGTCAATTACGATGGCCAGAGAGGAAAGATTCCCTTAAATTATATGGAGGCTCATGGGAAATGAAAATTAATTCTTATCACATAACTAGCATTTCAGTATAGGTCATTGTGTCAGTCTGAATCTGTTATATACCCCAGAAAGCCATGTTCATTAATCCTCATTCAGTGTTGCTGGGTGGAAGCTTTCTTATTGTTTCCATGGAGATGACCCTCCTAACTGTGGGTGGTAACTTTTGATTAGAGGGTTTCCATGGAGATGTGTCTCCACCCATTCAAGGTGGGATTGCTTACTGGAACCCTTTAAGAGGTAAGTATTCTGTAAAAAGCTTTAGAGTCAACAGAGCCCACACAGCCAGAGGCCTTTGGAGATACAGAAGGAAAACACCCCCGGGGGAAACCTTAGGAAATGAGGAGAGAAAGCTGCCAGATGTGGGCATGTGCCCTCTCAGCGGAGAGAGAAACCCAGAACTTCATCAGCCCTTTCTTTGGAGTTAAGGTATCTTTCTATGGATGCCTTAATTCGGAGATTTTCACAGCCTTAGAACTGTAAAGTTACACCTTAATAAATTCCCTTTTTAAAAACCGTTCCATTTCTGATATATTGCATTCCTGCAGCTTACAAACTAAAACAATCATGATAGAGGAAATACCAAGTCATCTTTCTATTTAGTTTCTTAGAATATATTAAAAATCATCATATGAAAATACTTGCAAGGAGTAAACAGCACGAAGTAAAAAACAAAATAGCAAAAGCTTAGAGATTATCAGGTTAGTCTATTAATACAAACATTATGTGATCTTCTAGATTTGTATTATGTTTGTGGCATTTTTAAGTTGTGTAAAGTTGTAATTTACTGTGTTGCATGTCCTTATTCTAAAAAGTATTCCCTTGTACCTAATTTTATATTTTTTCTTAAAAATGCCCTTCCCCAAATTATATAAGATTATGCTCTTTATAACCTGGATTTGCCCTAATAATGTAGGAGAACCTCTGAATCATTACTAATTTTTTAGTTTTATTTTCATTTTGTCTCAGTTTCTAAAGGAAGCATAATGTTACCTATTTCTTTGTCTGTGTTTTCTGCATTGATGCAAATATTTATACAAATCATTGACAGTACAGGGCCTTATACTTTACACAGAACTTTTAAGTCAGAAGCCATTCCTGGCTTCAGATTTGCTGCATTTGACAAAGTTCTCCAAGAATAATGTCTAGACACCAGCTGCAAAATGAAAAAGCTGAAAGCTAAGCAAGAAAAGAGAAAAACTCCTGTCAGTGTTACCTAGGAGACAAGAAGAAGGGAAGTATAATACTATGTGCTTACTCTTTCATATAAAGGGTTCTGAGGTCAAAATATTATTTGAAAAGTAGCAACATGAAGGTG
The DNA here is from genome assembly GCA_004026745.1 of Myrmecophaga tridactyla. Taxonomy (NCBI): domain Eukaryota; kingdom Metazoa; phylum Chordata; class Mammalia; order Pilosa; family Myrmecophagidae; genus Myrmecophaga; species Myrmecophaga tridactyla. The sequence goes on along the minus strand of PVIY010046133.1, from coordinate 7,850 downwards.
ACGCTGCTCTGGGCAACATGTGGTGATCTCTTTAAGAAGAGGATGGGTGGATTACTCAACACTCCTGGTAAAAGGAAAATAACAGAGAGTGAGGAAGTATCCAAATTACAGTAAATTATCTTTCAGAAGATGTTCACTTAGGCTAAAGCTAAAATGCCCTAGTTTACTCCATTCTGTTATTTATTAAAAAATCTACAATGGGTTAGTGTCAAAGAAAAGCACTGAACAGTAGCTAAGTGGAAGGACAGACCTCCAAACTGCCCTGGCAGGGAGCAAACCCAGCCAGCAGCAGCACGTCTTAACTCCCACTAGCCCAGAGAAGGCGAGCTGTATATTTTAAAGGGCACAAAAGGGAAGAGAAAAAGGAACTGGAACATTTCAAAGAGGGGTCTGGAAAAGATTAGGGGGTGTTTCAAGCAGCCTTTCTGAGAAGTTTGTGGTTTAACAATATTGCCTCATTTTAGGTAAGAGCTTGGGATAGGATCAGGGGTCCACTAAGGAACATGATTTAGCTTTCTAGAAATCCACACTAAAATTTGAGCAAGTTTAGTGCAAAGTTTAGATAAGGGGTGGGGTCCAGCAGAATCTCTTACAAGGATTCACACTAGCTGTTCTAGGAATTGGGGCAAAATGATGAACTTACTGTGGTGGAAACAAAATAGTCTAGATAAGATTGGAGACAGTCATTAAGCGTAGAATTATAAGAAAATTATTTAATTACAATTGCAATGCATGTTACAAAACACAAGTGTAATGTGCAAAGAAAATATATATAAATGGGTTCCAAAACTAAGTTTGGACCAAGAAGAAAACTTTCTTGAAAAAGTGGTTTATGCTAAAACCTACAGGAAGAATAGAAGAAGCCACAGGAGAAGGGAGAAGAATCCTGAAGATCCTAAGGTCGAGCTTTTCTGTCCAATCAGCTCCCTCAGAGACAATTCAATTTATGAAGAAGAGCTGTCAGTTTATATTAGTCTTTTAACTAGCTGTGGTTTCTAAGGGTCAGATTTCAGAGAGTTCTTTGTCTAGCCAGAGGTTTCTCTACAATGTTTTTACAATATCCTTTTCTTTACAATATTGTTTTTATTACATAGCTTATTTGCTCAATGGCTGTTAAGTCTCATAGAGTCCAATTCTGTGGATTGGTTAGTTTACACTATAGTGAGTTATTTATAGAATTTCTTCTATTTTCATATAGAAAATACCCAACAAAATAAAACGCTGACACCATTATATTAACTGTAGGAAATAAGTAAAGAATTAAAAGGCCTCAATTAACCTTTATGTACTGGTGGAAGAATATCTCTGGCTATTGTCATCTCTAGCCACTGCAGTCTATTCCAGTAGGATAGGAAAAGGAATTAAAAACACAACTTTCTCTGTACTTTGGAATACATCTTGTGCCCCTTAACATCTACATTCCTGTTAATAATATGCCTTTTAAATAGTTTTCATATTAGTGGTTAATTGTCAAGAGCTGAAGCTATTTAAGAGACTAGAATTTAGAAAAATATTTCACATTACTGTGTCTTTCCCTAAGATTATTATGGGTACCATGGAAGAAACTATTTTGGGATCAAATAAATTTTGGAAAAAAACCCTGTTTATATGAACGGATTTTGTCAGTTTGCTTGTTTTTAACTGTAGATCTTCCCAGAGACTTTAATACCTGTATGTCTATTGAACTTCTCTATGAGGAGGTGCAGAATGCAGCATTTTCCAGCTTGTATGATTGAAAAACCAGATTTGCATAGAGCAACCATGAAACACCATCTTGGAAAGTGCTGATGTAGAAAATTATATCTAGCCCTTTCTAGAAGAGAGAAATTGGTCTTATATTGAGAGGAAGAAGTGAAGAGCACGTATGAAAACTCAGAAGGAATGGATTCAAGGTTTTTTGTTTTTTAATAAGAGCAGAGCATGCAAGAATATGGTCATAAAGGAAAACACTTTAGGTTAGAATTAAACTGACTGATGATGTTTAAGGCAATCTGGGCTGGCATACAATTCTATATGAACAAGAGGGAAATCCAGTCTATGGCTATATGAATAGCAACCTCTTCCATTCTTCCAACCTGTTGCTATTAGAAAGAAAGGCACTACAACACAATTTTACTGGTTTTCACATTGAATGAGTTTGATTTTTCTCCAGACATGTATAGTTAATGCCCATATGTGTAGTTGCTGAATCCCTATGCAGCCCCAATATTAAAATGTATTATGAAAGATTCCAATTGAAAGAAAAGGAGACAGAGAGATCTGAGTAGACACATTTTCTAAGGTCCTTTGGAATTTAAACTCAAGATACTGTACAAGGAAGAGCATAACCTCTGTGATTTTAATGCAAGGACAGACATGACTTTAAAAAGGGCAGTTGTCTTTGTTCCTGAAGTCTTGCTTTTACATTGCATAGATCCAGGATAAAGTTGATCTCACAGCTGCAGAGACTTTGTTTGAAAGTTAACTAATTTTAACTTATAAGACTTCAAAATAACCAGTGAATTACTCAGAATTTCAAGTAAGCAGCATGCTTCCCTGGATAAATTTTATCTTTTAAAAACTTCAGTGTTGTATCCTCTCTGCAAGTCATTTAAAATTACAAATTTCAAGAGGCTATAAAAGTAGCTTGTAAACTTTTTAGAATGAAAGATACTGCTATAAAACAAATTTGGTCAGACTGATAATAAAACTTTCTGTAAAATAAACAATCACTTCCACTGACAAGTGAATTTAAGATCACTTTGTAAACTGGTTGACTGTAAAATATCTTCAGTTGTTTTATGAAATGATACAGTATAAAACTAAGATCCATATCTTATATTTAACTTTTTTATAAGACAGGATGTTTCTGGAATTTTCATTATGATTACAGGAAAGATAAATAACAACATATCACAAATCCAGCCCATTTTCTCTTACTATCCTAAACATAATAGCTCAAATTATAAGATACATTTTTTAACAAAGATCAAGTTCATTTCTGGCATAATAAAACAATATTGAAGTACAGAAGTGACTTCCACGTAGGCTTTCTCCTACTTAACTTGGGAAATAGTCACCTCTTTTCAGATTCATTGTTCTTGCCTCACCTTACTTCTCCAAGCCTCTCAATCATTCACTTTTCTTTTTCCTCTATGACCCTTACCTTTGGGGATAGATCTGCAACTCACTATTCAAATTAAAATGTAAACAAAGTTTAACCACTGAAAATGTAACTGAATATTAAGCCAACAGTTAGATTTATTCTGTGGGGGGGGGAAATTCAGACATCAGTCAGGATAGTTTAGGCATTTATTTGGTAACTAATCTGTGAAATTTTACTTATGAATATTGAACATTATAGTTATTTAATTGATTCCAGCAATCATTAAAACCAGGTCATCCAATTTCCCTGAGGGTAAGAACCATCTTAGGTTTCTCAGAGTTGTCCCTATGCCTCTAAATAATAAATGTCAACTAGTAGATGACTGTAGGAATTTCTGAACTTGAGAAAGTCATTTCCACCCTCCTGCAAAAGTCTTTTTTTTCTCTTAAGCTCTATAGACTCCAGACCCTATGGCCTTAACATAATGCTAGGCTAATTCTGTTATTGTTTTATTAATCTGACTTACTAATGGAAAATTTTTTTCTCTATGAAGGCTTGTTGATTGGGTTTATATATATTCTAGAGAAAAAGCTTTATTTAAAAAAAGAAAAATCTGTATTTTCTGTAGAAATGAGAAAAGCTTTATTGTGCTATCTCAGAGTTCAGGGTTCATTTGCTGGAACAGTAACAAGGCCTTTTTAGTGGGAAGGAATCAAGCTGGGAGTACCAGAAGGCTGGAGGAAAAGTCAGTTCCTTACACATTTCCCATTCTGTCACTCATTAGCTGCCTCAAATTATGTTAGCAACATTTTCCCTTCTTCCCCTGACAGTTCAGCTTGATTTTCTGCCTTGAGACACATTACCTTAGAATTTTAAGCAAGAAGCATAAAAAATGAGTGAGGAGAAAGGTAGAAAGAGGCCTATTTTGAAGAAGGGGTTATTGGTGAAGGAACAAAATAACTAAATGCCACTTTTGCTAAATTACTTTTATTCTCTTTTTGCTTCCCAGGATTCCTACTCACCAAAGAACCCTTCATTCTTGATCAATAGCAGCTTGCTGCTGATACCACTTATCATTTGGAATAATTTAAGTATTCCTGCCTTTTGCTGTTTGGCATTGATTTTTATCGGAGGTCTAGATTTATTCTCAATAATTTCCTCTTTGGAAATATTGCCAGGAAATCAAAAGCAACTCAAATGTTGATTAAAATGAAATTTAATTTTCTGAGTTCTTCTAAGACAATACTTGCCTCATTAAAACCTATTTTATACTAGCTCAGTTTAGGCAGGCTGAATAAGTTAGAAGAGGTAGGTGGAATCTAAAGACTAAATGATCAAACTGTAATTGTTTTGCCCCAGATAGCTGAAAGCCCAGAGAACAGAGGCAAACTACTCCAGAGATGCTTGTTTTGCTTTAGAACAACTAGCAAGAATTTAATTTCCAAGAAAAAAGTCAAAGGAAAGGCCCCAAAACTGCATTTTGAACTATATCAGGGGAAAATAGCAAGAGAAAAAATTTATACTGCAATGATGTATTCAAAAATGCACATGGGTTCAGGCCCTTACATGGAACACATATTGGGTTTTAAGAAATTCAGGCTTTGTACTGCTTTGAAAGTATGTATGCCCCCTAGAAAAGCCATATTTTAATCTAAATCCCATTTCATAAAGGCAGAATAATCCCTATTCAACACTGTATGCTTGAAACCATAATCAGATCATCACCCTGGTGATGTGATTTAATCAAGAGTGGTTGTTAAACTGGATTAGGTGACAACATGTCTCCACCCATTTCAGTGGGTCTTGAGAAGTTTCTGTTGTCCTATAAAAGAAGAAACCTGTTGGAGAATGGGAGATTCAGGGATAGCAGAGCAGAATGACATAGCCACAAGAAGCAGAGTCCACCAGCCAGCAATCTTTGGAGATGAAGAAGGAAAATGCTTCTCAGGGAGCTTCATGAAACAGGAAGCCAGGAGAAGAAGCTGGCAAATGACACTGTGTTCGCCATGTGCCCTTCCAGATGAGAGGGAAACCCTGACTGTGTTTAACATGTTCCTTTCCACTTGAGAGGGAAACCCTGAACTTCATCAGCCTTCTTGAACCAAGGTATCTTTCCCTGGATTCCTAAGGTTGGACATTTCTATAGACTTGCTTTAACTGGGACATTTTCTCAGCCTAAGAACTGTATACTAGCAACCTATTAAATTCCCCCTTTTAAAAGCTATTCCATTTCTGTTATATTGCATTCTGGCAGCTAGCAAACTAGAACAGGCTTCTAAGAAATGATTGATATTTTCTTTGTCTCATCCTTTCTATATCTTTGCTTATCATGAGAATATAGGTTAACAGGGTCAAACCCAGGTTATATTTGTCAGGTTAATCAATACACCTGGATTTTTGTTAGAGAGATGGGGATGAAAAATTCTAATAAATTTGGTTGAATCAATATGAAGGAAGGAAGATCAATTTTGAGTGAAATAAAAGAAAAATGAATAGACAAAATTGGTCTTTAACCAATATTTTCAATGTCAATATATTAAGCCAATTAAGTGCCTTCAAAATGCAATTAAGCATGCAAAATAATTTTATGTATCACCAAAAATTAACATTATATCACTATCTTGCATCTATCTTAACAAATTGCAACCTAAAATTTGATTAAGCTAAGGTAGAAAGTAGCTGAACAGCCAGTGATACCTACCTACCAGTTAACTGAGATCAACTAAGAATAGTTATAGAATTGGAATGTTTTTAGTATTTCATTCCCCTAGACAAAGTTCAAGATATTCATAAATTGCATGTCAACCAGAGACTCCTGAGTAGGGGACAAGTCACCATTAAGCAAAAGGCCAGGGACATTGAAATGTAGTTTAGATTATAAGAGAACTTCAAAAATAAGACATAATTCTGGTCTCTATCTCTCTAGCATTTTTTCTGAGTAAAACAGATTGGATATGTTAATACTGCCTTTTGGAGAAAAAGGAAACTAAATTTGATCTTCCAAGCCAATAACTGCATTTTGGTTACTCAGTGGAAAATAAAGTATTTACTCCAAACCTATTTTTCTTTTTTTTTTTACATGAGAAAAAGTCATGGTGTGCCTGAGTTGAATAGATGAATGAATTTTATTAGCTGTATGATGTTCAGCAAATTAAAACAGTTCTTTGAACCATTTTCTTTCTGCAAATGAGAATGATAGTTCTTCCTTTTAAGTTTGTTGAGATGGTTACATAAAGATGTATGAATAGAATCTGGTCATAGACCTCAAGTAATTGCCATCCCTCCCTGTCCTGAGAAGACTTATTCAAATTTAAAGTTTATAAACAGGTTTGTAATACAGAGAATAATTCTCAAAAAAAGTAAACCGCTGACATAATGTACCAATAAAATCCAATAATGAAATAATTGCTATAATTAACAATAAATATTAATAAGAGCTATTTAAAAAGACAAAGCATATCTGAAATAGTATTGCATTTTTATGTCTTCCCATGAGTTCACTATACTTTGCAAATAATTTTAAATGTTATATATGTTTATTAAGGGATTGGAGAGTAGAAATATTTATTTTACCAATGTGGAGATTGCCAAATACAGACTGTTGAGTTCCATCAAGTCCAGGAAGAAATCATTGGAAAATCCATAATTAGATACCAACCGGTAATTTTTGGAGTTATTAAATATCAGACCATGAAATGCTAGAATTATAAAAATATTATCTTTATTGTTACTCTAAATCTTTGATGATATGATGGCCTCATTCATGCTACTAGGCCACTAGTGAGTAAAAGTAAGAAAAAAGAAGCTATCAGAGGTATGATACCACTAATTCATATACAGATGTCTTGAAGCTTAGAAATGTAAATGTCAAACTCCACGTGGCACACTGTCTCTGTACTTTAGATCAAAGTTGCATAGTATACCACTCAGAAAAATTGTCCATGGAGATATCCTGAAATTGTTGGTTAGTAGATGTTTTACATTGTTTTCTATGTGAAGAATAAAGACAATGTGGGGGATGAGAAGCCTCCTGCTCCAGGAACATTTTGCTACTGTACTCAGACAATCATATATTGATTTGCAAAATATAGCTTTTTATAGAGATAAACAGCTGTGCAATCAAATGGAACTTCATTTTGGGTGAGGATTCTTGGAAAATAAATAACCCTTTAAAATGCATTAGTACTTTCTTTGCTAAATTTTCACTCTAAATATTGATATATATTAAACACATTTTTTGAAGTGGCAGCTTGTAAGTAATTCCTTCTTTCCACATTGAATAATAGGAGCGAGAGAAAAAAGCACCTATTTTCAGTACTGGAAGCAGAAATGGCTGAGTACAATAAAAATGTGTGCTTCTCATGACATCTCCTGCAATACCAGCTGTGGACTTTATAGAATGCAAATTCTCAGGGCCCATCCCAGACCTACTAATTCAGGAAATCTGTTTTAACAGGCTTTTTAGGTGATTTTAATGCATGCTACAGTTTGAGAACATTTTACAGACAGGAATTGTATTATAATAAAAATTGTGAAAATGTCATTACATGATAAATGCTTGAAAGTATCCTATAAAGAATGAGTGTGTTGATTGAGTTAGAGAAAGTTAAAAATTAATATGAAGTTCAGCTCTTATTTATGTGTATTGCAGAGGATGAGGCCCAATTAAAATCTCAATATTGCTTCTTTCCAATATAATCCACTCGCTAGCTGCTCATGGAACACGAAAGTATTATACAGTCCCAGCACATGCACATACATACAT